>ML406005.1:17651-52029 GCA_005239525.1 Nicotiana knightiana
AAGGTTATATCGTCTTCTTCAATATTTTCACGAGCCCGTTTCCCATGTGTAATTGTGAACTTTGTGGTTGTTTTGCAGATCACTCCATTTACTTCTTCACCTCCGTGTATCACGTTGACGGTTCGTTTTGGAGAAGGAGGCTTTGGGGATTCCTTCATGTTCCTCATATATGCATGTTTACCTTTATCACTAAACAATTCTGTTAAATAACCCTGTTTCAATAAATTTTCTACTTCACCTTGTAAAAATCTGCAATCCGCAGTTTTGTGCCCATGATCGTTGTGGAATTCACACCAGTGATCTGGTTTCCTTCTACTTGGATTTGACCGCATCTCTTTGGGACACTTAAGCTTGTCTCCCGTGTTCCTCAATATTGAGACAAGTTCAGTAGTCCTTACATTAAAGGTATGATCCCCAATTTGAGTACTACCTCTAGGTCGTTCATCTCGATCTTTTCTGGATCTAGACGAGGATGAGACTACGTCTCTTCCTTTTGGTCTATAGTCCGACCTACTGTTTTCGAACCTGGGGCGGATATCGCATCCCGAGGGTCCTAAGTAAAGGTCGTACCTCTTTTTACATGATCTTCTATCTTATTCATGACGTCTGGATCTGGAATGATATTCATCTTTCGAACGAGCAATGATATCTTCTTCTATTCTGAGTTTAGTACTGTACTTGGTATATACATCGTTCCATGTTATAGCGGGGAATTCTCTTAGACTTTCCTTAAGCCGTCTCGTGGCTTCTAAGTTTTTGTCATTTAGGTTGCTTGCAAATGCCATGGCTGCCCAATTATCAGGCACCCCGGGTAACTGCATTCTTTCTCGTTGAAACCTGTCTACAAACTCATGGAGTAGTTCTGTGTCTCCTTGTTTTATTTTGAATATGTCTTCCATTCTCTTCTCAAATTTTTTTGCACCAGAGTGTGCTTTTATAAACGAATCTGCAAGCTCAGCAAAAGAGTCAACAAAATTTTCAGGGAGAAGAGAATACTAGGTTAGGGCCCCTTTAGTAAGTGTTTCCCCAAATTTTTTGACAAGGACTGATTCAATCTCTTGTTTTGTTAAGTCGTTGTCTTTTACTCCAGTAGTGAAAGCAGTCACATGGTCACGTGGGTCAGTTGTTCTATCATATTTGGGAACGTCAAGCATTTTAAACTTCTTGGGTATAGGCAAGGGTGCCGCACTTGGCTTCCAAGGTTGTTGAGAATACCTATCAACATTAATGCCTTTGATGATAGGTGGTACTCCAAGAGTTTGTTCGATGCGATCGTTCTGCTCCTTCATTTGTTTTTGCATGGTTAGCAGTAAATTTTGTAATTCTGAGTTATTGGATATACCTGGCCTCGTTTCGAGAGATTCATTAGGAGTATCTCCTCTTCCTGAGTTTGCCAACCCAGATTGAGGATTTTCACTGGTGATGGTGTTATTGGGGGGTGGCATCGGCGGTGTAGGTAACACTGCCGGTAATCCTATCGCAAATTCTTGCAAAGCTTGGCTCACGTACTCTGCAATCATTTGCTTTACACAATCTTGTTCCACAGTTTGATCATTATCACCATTGTTGTTATTGGATCTTTTTGGGGATTGTTCCCTTGAACCACATGGGGTTCCTGAAGGCGATGGAATTGGGGTTCCACTCCTTTGCTGGTTGTTGTCGTTGGAGTTTGACATAGTTCAGAGGATATCACTTGAAAAGCAAACAAAGATTATCAGATTCCCGGTAACAGAACCAATTTGTTTAACCAAAGAATTAGACCTTTGACTAAAGCTTATTTTTAAGATGAATACGGGTTACTGATAATCAAGGAAATGGATAAAAATGAATAACACACAATATTACAGAAATATAGAGAATCGTAGTCAGTTATATTCGAGAATCAGATGCCTTTACAAGTTGTATTCCCCTCCCTTATATAAGAGATTCTTATAACGTACAACTCTTGCTGTGGTTGATAATTAATGACTAAGTATGACATTAATGAGGCGTTACAAAGGATAACAGTAATTGGGGTACGGTTACATACGTTCGAGTAATCAATTATGCGTCTTTGAATCTGCCCGTAGCTTTGTCCAGATTCATTCTGACCGTGCCTCTCTCCTGTTTTGATCAAGTTGAGTTTCCCGTGGCTGATAAGCTCGAGGGTTTACTGAACCGTGCCTATTTGTATTGTAGCTCTTCAAAGGATCACATCCAGCTGTCGTGTTTTCCTGTGTCCACGTGACTGGCTGAGTTGTCAAAAGCTGGCTTACGTGTGAAACTCTTTTTTACCAATACAAATATCTCTGTATGGTGATTATGGTGTTAGGAGCGCGATCAAAAGTGAATTCGGAGGTCCGTAGGTCATTTTGGAGTCATTTGGCTAAAGTTAGAAATTTGAAGGTTTTTGAGGAATTGAACCGGAAGTGGAAATTTTGATATCGGGGTCGGATTCCAATCCCGAAAGTTGGAGCAGTTCCGTAATGTTGAATGTGACTTGTGTGCAAAATTTGGGGTCAATCAGACGTGATTTAATAGGTTTTGACATCGAATGTAGAAGTTTGAAATTTAAAAGTTCATAAAGATTTAATTGAGTTGTGATCTATTGCTTCGATGTTATTTGATGTGCTTTGAGGCCTCGAGTGGGTCTGGATTATGTTTTGGAGCTGGTTGGTGTGATTGGACAATGTCCCGGGGGGCCCGGGTGGATTCCGAGTTGTTATCGAATCGAATTTGGAATTTTGAAAAAAGGCTAAGGCTGTTGGTGTCTGGTGTAACCGCACTTGTAAGGTTTTGGCCGCACGTGCGGAGCCGCAGAAGCGGCCTTAGTGCCGTAGAAGCGGAAAAGGACTGCCTTGGAAGGGGGCGCAGGTGCGAGGTTATGTCCGCACTTGCGAAGGTGCAGATGCGGAAGGGAAGGCGCAGGTGTGGAGTCTTGCCAGACAAGAGGAATGTGCAGGTGCATTGTTTTGGCCGCACCTGCGAGATCGCAGATGCGGCTGGTTGACCGCAGGTGCGAAAAAGCGAGCTGGGCAGTGTGTTATTTTAAGACGGGGGTTTGGCTCATTTCCACCATTTTTTCTCTCCATGGAAGCCGATTTTGGAGCAACATTTAGGCGCCATTTTCACCACCAAGCATGAGTTAAGTGATCTATGCTAGTTATTGAGTTAAATATATGATTATGTATAGATTTAACATGAAAATTTGGGATTTTTGAAAAAGACCTAGAATTTGTATTTTTTTTTATTTTACCACGAATTTGGGCATGAAATTGATAGGGGATTATATATTTGAGTTCGTAAAGTTATGGGTAATCTTTTTCTTCAAAAATTTCGGAATCCGGGCACGTGGGCTCGAGGGTATTTTTATCAACTTTCTGGGCGGAGTTGGGAATTTATATAATTTGAATTGTTATAAGTATTAGAGTATATTTTCATTGGGTTGTCCGTTATTTGGATAGTTTTGGGGCGTTGTGCATCAATTTGAGTCATCGGAAGGGCTTGGAAGTCGCTTATGAATCTTCGGAGCGAGGTAAGTCTCCTTTTTAACCTTGTAAGAGGGAATTGTCCCCATATGTAAAATAATTAAATATGTACTACTATTTGTGGGGGGCTACGTATGCACGAGTTGACGGGAGTCCGTGCGTAGCTACTATTATGTTTATGTCGGGGGAGTTTAGGATCCACAAGCATGCTCTACGTGCCGTATCTTGTAATCTTAATGATAAATCTAGAATTTCTTGGCATCATCGAATTATTTAAACGGACATCTAAGAAGGTCACCTATCATTATTTAATTTACTGGTTTTCCCTTGGAAGAATATCCCCAAATAAACCCCTGATTTTCTGCTGAATCTGTGTATATATGAGTACCTGAGTCGTATGTAAAATTCGCGAGTCGGGTAACTCTATTATTTATTTTGACCGCGTCGCATGTACGATTTGCGAGCGGGGTAACTCTATTATTTATTTTGACTGAGTCACATGTACGATTCGCGAGCGGGGGTAATAGATGCTTCTATGGTTCTGCCGTTCGACCCTTCGGCAGTGCACATTTATTATTTTGTTGTATTGGCCGTACGCTCATGACATGTTATGCGCATGTTAAATGATTGGTATTTCTCTGTGGTTGTTTAACCGTTAAATACCCTGGAAAATGAATTAGTAACTTGTACGATAGGAACTTGACATATAAAGGTACTTGTGATGATACTTGGCTTTCCCTGTCTTTATTACTTGTTAATATTTGCCATTCATGATTAGCCTTATATTTAAACCTACTGTTTGTCCCTAATGAGTGTCAAAGTCGATCTCTCGTCACTACCTCTTCGAGGTTAGGCAGGATACTTACTAAGTACACGTTGTTTTCGTACTCATACTACACTTGCTGTGTATTTTTGTTGCACAGGTACATGTATATCTAGCGGCCCCGCCTGGCGCCGTAGCACGGTTGATATGGGGACTTGGGTGAGCTGCACATCTAGAGATGAATCGCAGCCAGTAGAGTCTCCTTCAGCGTATTGAGTTGTACTTTCTTTACTATATTATTTGTATTCTGGACGGTTATTGTACTTCATTTGGTTTTTCTTAGAAATTGCTCATGCACTTGTGACGCCAGGTTCTGGGATGTGTTTGTTAATTGAGGTGTTAAAACCTTGTTATTTACTCAATAAATTTTTTATCGATTTTCATATAATGAAATGAAAAGTAACGATTCCAAAATAATAAAATAGGAATTTAATTAACTAATGAGTGTTGGCTTGCCTGACTGTGGTGTCCGGCGCCATCACGACCTTAATGGATTTTTGGGTTGTGACACCAGACTTTGAGGGATAATCAGTTGTATGCAAAATTTTCAAAGTGTGAATTCTGGTTAGATTCAGTAGCTTTCTTGGGTCACGTCGTATCAGCAGAGGGTATTCAGGTAGATTATAAGAAGATAGAGGCAGTCAAGAACTGGCCTAGACCCACTTCAACCACAGAAATCAGGAGCTTCTTGGGTTTGGCGGGATATTACCGTCGTTTTGTAGAGGGGCTCTCGTCTATAGCAGCCCCGATGACGAGATTGACTCAGAAGGGTGCCCCATTTAAATGGTCGGATGAGTGCGAGGCGATCTTCCAGAAGCTCAAGACAACCTTGACTTCAACACAGGTATTGGTGTTACCCTCAGGTTCAGGGTCTTTCACGGTATATTGTGATGCTTCCAGTGTTGGGTTGGGAGCGATACTGATGTAAGAGGGCAGGGTGATAGCATACGCATCTCGGTAGTTAAAGATTCATGAGAAGAATTATCCTGTCCATGACTTAGAGTTGGCAGCAATTGTTCATTCATTGAAAATATAGAGGCACTATCTTTATGGCATGCCATGTGAGGTTTACACGGATCATCGTAGCCTCCAGTACTTGTTCAAGCAAAAGGATATTAATTTGAGACAGAGGAGATGGTTAGAGTTATTGAAAGATTATGGCATCACTATATTGTATGATCCAGGAAAGGCCAATGTGGTGGCCGATGCATTGAGTATTAAAGCAGTAAGTATGGGCAGCCTTGCATTTATTCCAGTCGGTGAGAAACCGTTAGCTTCAGATATTCAGACGTTGGCTAATCATTTCGTGAGGTTGGATATTTCGCCCAATCATGTTCTAGCTTGTATAATTGCTCGATCTTCCTTATACGAGCGTATCAGAGATCGGCAGGATGATGACCCGCACTTGATGGTCCTCAGGGACACCGTTTGGCACGGTGGTGCCAAGAAGGTTACAATTGAGGATGATGGTGTTTTGAGGATGCATGGTCGTATATGTGTGCCTAATGTTGATGGCCTTCGTGAGTTGATTCTTGAAGAACTTCACAGTTCTAAGTATTCTATTCACCCGGGTGCTGCCAAGATGTACCAGAACTTGCGACAGCACTACTCGTGGCGAAGGATGAAAAACGATATTGTTGCTTGTGTGGCTCGTTGTTTGAATTGCCAACAGGTGAAATATGAGCATCAGAGACCCGGTGGTTTACTTTACCAGATAGAGATTCCTGAGTGGAAGTGGGAGCATATAACTAAGGACTTCGTTGTTGGATTCCCACGGACTCATAGGAAGTTCGACGTCGTTTGGGTTATTATGGATAGGCTGACTAAATCAGCATATTTCATTCCAGTGGCAAGTACTTATACTTTGGAGCGGTTGGCAGAGATATATATTCGAGAGATTGTTCGCCTTCACGGTGTACCCGTGTCTATCATATCTGATCGAGGTACGCAGTTTACTTCGCACTTTTGGAGGGAATTTCAGCGAGAGTTGGGTACCTGAGTTGAGTTGAGCACAACATTTCATCCTCAGACGGATGGGCAGTCCGAGCGTACTATTCAGCTCTTGGAGGATATGCTTCGCGCTTGTGTTATTGACTTTGGAGGTTCTTGGGATCAGTTTTTGCCGTTAGCGGAGTTTGCCTATAATAATAGTTATCAGTCGAGCATTCAGATGGCCCCTTATGAGGCATTGTATGGTAGACGGTGTAGATCGCTAGTTGGATGGTTTGAGCCGGGAGAGGCTCGGTTATTGGGTACCGACTTAGTTTAGGAGGCCTTAGATAAGGTCAAGATTATACAAGATCGACTTCGTGCAACTCAGTCGAGGCAAAAGAGTTACACCGATCGTAAGGTTCGGGATGTGGCATTCATGGTTGAAGAGACAATATTACTTCGGGTATCGCCCATGAAGAGTGTTATGAGATTTGGGAAGAAGGGCAAGTTGAGCCCTAGGTATATCGGACCATTTGAGATTCTTGATAGAGAAGGGGAGGTAGCTTATAGACTTGCGTTGCCTCCAAGGTTATCCTCAGTTCATTCGTTATTTCATGTATCTATGCTTCGGAAATATCATAGTGACCCATCCCACATGTTAGATTTTAGCTCTGTCCAATTGGACAAAGACTTGACTTATGAGGAGGAACCGGTGGCCATTTTAGACAGGTAGGTTCGTCAGTTGAGATCAAAGAGTTACCCTTCAGTTCGAATGCAATGGAGGGATCAGCCTGTTGAGGCAACTACTTGGGAGTCCGAGTCGGACATACAGAGTAGATATCCGCACTTATTTTCCAATTTAGGTAATTTTCTATGTTCGCTCGAGGACGAACGTTTGTTTTAGAGGAGGATATTGTGATGACGCAAAGGGTCATCTTATAAATTAAGACACTATTCTAGGCTCATTAGCCTTAAAAAGATTAATTTTATTTACCTCGATTTTGCGTGCAGCAGTCTGGGCATGAATCTGAAAAGTCTTTATGTGAAAATATATGAAATAATAATTTTGAGAGTTAAAATTTTGATTTTTAGTTGACTTTGGTCAACATTTCGAGAAAATGGACCCGGACCCGTGTTCCGACGGTCTCGGGAGGTCCGTAGTAAAATATGGGACTTGGGCGTATGCCTGGAATAAAATTCCGAGGTCCCTAGCCCGAGAAATGAATTTTTGATGAAAATTGTTAAACTGAAATTTAAAGGAATTAAAGAAATGAATTAATATTTGAACTCGTTGGTATTAGGCCCGTATTTTGGTTCCGGAGCTCGGTACAGGTTTGTTATAATATTTAGGTCCTATATGTGAAATCTGGTGGAAATCAGAGCTTATTTGACGTGATTCGGACGTCCGCTTGAGAAAATAGTAAATTTAAAATGTTCTTGAGGAAATCATGAGTTTTGATGCTAAATCCGTAGTTTTAGATGTTATTTTTATGATTTGCTCGCACGAGCAAGTCCGTATGGTATATTTAGACTTACGTACATGTTTGGCTTGGAGCCCCGAGGGCTCGGGTGAGTTTTGGATAGGCTACGGGGTGTTTCGGACTTATAAAACATCCACTGAGTCAAGGAATCCAAATACAAAATAGATTGGGATGTCAAATAAATCACCAAAAACTGATTCTACACTCTGTAAAAGACAAGTTCAAGTATTTTCCTAAAGAAACAACATTACGTGAAACTGAAATATAATAAAGGTTGTAACTTCATACAAGCTATCAAAAAAGAATTAGCAGGCAAGGATATATATAACTGACTAAAGAGTTAAATAATGTTGTTATGCAGGTAACATGTAATTTGCTAAATCAAAAAATTTTAATTTACTTTTTTCATTGTTTCTACCACACCTCTTTGAGTTTTAACCATTCTTTTCTTAACTACACCAATTTCATAAGCCTTATGGGAGAGGAGTTAGAAAATAAAAATTTATTTAACTATAAAACTCATTGTAGAAATCATAACCTCAGCCCATCAAAGTTCCGACATTGTCAGTAGGATCACTGAATTGGAGAATTAGATATTATTTTTAATTTTTAATTGGAGCAAAGAAATTATGCACCTGCCTAATTTGAAAAACTTTTCAAGAGGTCAGAAGAGCATACAAAAGTAGTTCCATGTAGAATTTTATCTTAGCTAAGCATATCCTGCAAAATTTCCTCACACTCCTTCGTATCCCTAATATACACATGCTCGGTGGACTCTTTATCATGTCATCCCACTTTCTGTCATCCATGTTGAAGAATTGATCAGACACCATTCTCCTTTTCACTAAATCCATTGTTTCATACAAATCTTCAATCTTTTCATCAGTGAAGTGAGCATTGTAACTCTGGTAAACGATTCTAAACTATTTTCTTTCGATTACCCATTGCTTTTCATCACTTTTAAATAAAAAAAAAATCAAGGGTTTTCATGGTAGAAATTGGGGGTTTGGGTAGAATTAGAGAATTTTGCATAGTTGGAATTTAGACCTCGAATTGGGCTCGGATTTCGAAACTAACTACATATTCGGGCTCGGGGATGAATGGGTAAACGGAATTTTGTCTGAACCCCGGGTTTGGACCAAGAGGGCACGGGTCAGTTTTAAACTTTTTTTGAGAAAACTCAAGAAAATAATGATTTTTTCAGTAAAGTTAGTTCTTTTAACATAAATTAATGATATTAAACTAATTATGATTATATTCGAACGGATTAGAGACAAATTCGAAAGGAAAAGCGATAATTGATTAATGAGTGGCCTACGAATTTGAGGTGAGTGCTTGATTTAACCTTGACTTGGGGGAATAGGAATTCCCAACTTAAATGCTATGTGAATTTGCATGTGTGTGGTGTATAGGTGAGGTGACGAGTATCCATGCATCACTAAATTATTTGTTGAACATGGTACCTTCCTTGTTTCCAATTATTTGCTTTCGGACTTAGTTGTTTCATGATCATTGATGGTTATATGTCTATTTGGATTCGTTAACTCATTGTTAAGTATTGTTTCAAGTATTTTGGAAGTGTTGGTTGTTCTCTTGATTTTTTTATGTTACATAAGGATTGAGCTGGATGTCAGTGTTACGATATGTATATAATTTCTAGTTGGTTTCTTTATAAAATGATAATTGATGAAGTTTATGAGTTTTACAGTTTCTTTTTACAATTGTTGATTACAAAAATGTTGTAAAAGGCTTGGCCTGAATTGTGAAAGTTTTTGCAAATAAACTGATATGATATGACTGGTGGGAGCGGGTTGCACGCCGCAACAAGGAGTGATAAGGGTGGACAGATGGGATCGGGTTGCACGCCGCAACAGTTGAAATAAAGGTGATATATATAGGGAGGAGCAATAAGGGTGGACAGGTGGGAGTGAGTTGTGCACCACAACAAGGAGCGATAAGGGAGAATAATTATGTTTTACTGATTTTCAAAAATAAAGATTTGGAAAACTCCGATTTTGTTAAAAAGGTTTCATACTCTGATTTTTAATGTGATTTAAATCGAAACTTAGAAAATTTGAGGAGTTGATTATAGTTGATATCTGGAAAGAATTATCTGAGTTGTTTTTATTTACTGTTGCAAGTTACTGTTTATTTAGTTTATTATTATTATTATTATTATTATTATTATTATTATTATTTCTTTCTTGCTTTATTATATATTGTTCACAGGTTATATTGTCAATGCCTCGCCGTAGCCTCGTCACTACTTTATCGAGATTAGGCTCGGCACTTACTCAGTACATGAGGTCGGTTGTACTGATGCTACACTCTGCACTCTTTTGTGCATATCCAGGTACCGGCCAGAGTTAGGGGATTTTTGTAGCTGACATCATCGTTCGGAGACACGAGGTAGATCTGCTGGCGTCCACAGATTCCTGGAGTCTTCTCTTTACTTTATAGACGTTGTTTTATTTCTTTCAAAACAGAGATATATTCTTTCAGACCATTATTTGTAGTATTCTTAGTGGTTCATGAATTGTGACACCAGACCCTGGGGTAGTCTTATAGATATATATTTAGTTTGTGGTTCGGCTTATTTATTCGTTTATTATTTTATTCGTGAATTTATGCATTGGAATTAATAAATTTAGTTTATTTTTGAATTATCCTGCTACAATTAAATAGACTTTAATAGAAATTGATTAATTAATTTCTAACATTGGCTTGCCTAGCAAATGTGGTGTTAGGCGCCATCGCGATCCTGTGGGTTGGGAATTTGGGTCGTGACAAATGTAGATATGTTGTACATACTTGTTTTATTGTTGCTGGCATGCACTGCTTTATCATTACTGCACGGAATGTGTTGATTGTTCTTTTGGTTGCTCAGTAGTTTTTGTAGAACTCCCAGCAAACTGCAAGCTTTAAATTTGTTAGGATATATAATTTATGAACGATAATATAAACTTAGAGGTGATAAAAATTGATCTATTAAATGAATATATTTCAAATATTACCTTGGCATCAATTTTTTTGACTGTTTGTCGCCTGCAAAACAGCCTTGATAGAGTCATTGAGTAGCACTCGAATGCTACCTAGTTTTTCAAAAATATTTTTCTTGAAAGATCCAAGATCTGAACCAACCTACATATTAAAATATAGAGAGTTAACGAAAATATTGGCTTAACATAAATTAAAGAAACCATCCAAGATTATGTATATATGTTACCTTGTCAACATATTTTCTTAAATTTTTAATTTGTTTCAGAATATCTTTCTTGTCCTCTACTCCAATTGACTGCTTGTGTCCGGATGGAGATGCAACATCTTTCGGATCCTCGAACTTGGTTTCAACTTATTCAAGTATGTATTAAACTTTATTAGGCAAAGTCATTCTAGAAAGCTTTTCTGGTGCTTCAATTATGCTGTTGAACTGAGTGAAAAGAAGAAATGAGTTTGACTTAGACATAATATGTATAAAAATTGTAGATAATTTGTATCAAATTTCCTGCTCATAAGTAAAAACCATTTACCTTGATCCATGTTGATTTGATCATTCTATCTTCAATTGCAGATAATCATATCTTGTCCTTACTAGCTGACCAGCTAAGTATGCGAGGGATAGAATTAGCAACCCTTGTAGCTATATCAGTGTTGATGGTAGAGCAACACTCATACAATCATATTTTCATGGCTAGTGCAAATTCTCGAATGACATAAAAATAAACAGAAGGGTTGAGCTTGTGCCTAATAGACTGAAGCAATTGTGTGTAAGAATTACTACCCCATGTGTAGTTCGCATATTGTCCCGAGTTCACCAAATAAAACCTAAAATGGTCTACCAACCTTGCATTGTCTTTGTCTGAAGGACAGAGGAAGAATTCTATGAGATATAGAATAAACAACTTGACTGCATCCTCATCGTTCACCCAACTTTTGCTGGTTACAATTTATTTTAAATATAACCTCTCAACTTTTTCCTTATTTGAAAAACAACTTCTCATTATTTTACTGTCATACGTATGTGTGTAACCAAAGTCTGTCACTTTCGTAAAACATCTCAGACCACTTATCAAGGTAAACTCTCTCAAGCCAAAATTCAGTCTTTGACCCTTTATCTCTGCCGAAAAATAGTCAGAACCAGATACATTCAATTCATACTTCATTAGAATATGAGTTGCTTGATTTTGCATACATATTCTGGGCAATGAAAGCAAATAACCAAAATATGTCTTCTTGAAAAGTTTTAAACCATTTACAGGCAATAAATCTTTGATTTGTCCAGAAATACTGGGGTCGGATAATGTCTGAAACCTAATGACCCCATAATCAACATTATGAGGTGCAAAAAATGGTCCATTATGCAGCAAAAGAAAAAATTCCTTATTAAAACAAGGCTCAAACCTAAAAAATAAAATATCTACATTTTTAATACAAATATAGCTACAATTACATAATAGAGTCAAAAACAAAAAATAAAATAACTACAATTTTATTACACAAGTTCTACAATCTTTAAACAGAGTCAATACAAGGCAAACATTTATATAATAATGTATCTACAATCAGGAATTATAAATCTACAACAAATCTATACAATGTAGATAAAATTTCTACAAACTATAAAAGCAAAAATTATATAGGTTCATAAGAATGAGAACAATTTTTTTTAGCTTTTTAAAAAATATATTGTTGAAACTAATAAATTATTACATTCACCAATGACTGTTGGGGAACAGTTTTAGTAGATTTTTTAACTTTTTTCTTTTTTGAAGCTTTTATATTAGGATACGCTCTAACTTTTTTTGCAATTTTAATGACAACTTCTTCTTCGACGAAATCATCATCGAAATCAATCTCTTTGCCTTTCCTTTTCGCATATTGACAGTTATCGACGATTCACCAGCATCAATATCGTGCTTTTGCTTTGTTCTAGCTTCTGCCCTAGCTTACTGAGGGGAAAGCTTTGGCTTGTTCTCTTCTTTTGCATGAGCTGATTTTGAAGCTTTTTTGGGTGAATTTGCTGAGAAAACACCCAAATCAAATGAAGGAATATCTGCTCCTTTATCTTTTTTAGGGCTATTATTTGAAGATATTTTCTTCTTCATTGAAAATCAAGCTAATCAGAGACGTTAATGGAGGTTATTTTTTTAAGAAGAGTAAAAATTTCGTCTGGTTTTTGAAGAAGAGATGAAGTAGGCGTTAATTACGGATTTCTGAATTTTTTGAAGAGAAAATCTTGGGTGAGTGCAAGATACATGGGTGGCGGGGGGGAGGGGAGGGTGGGATATGGAGAGAGAAATATGGAGGGAGTGAGAATATACGGTAGAGTTATTTTAGGACACTAAATAACATAAATGGTAATTAGGTATATAGGATATAATTATAGTAAAACTTGAGTAGGGAGGATAATATAGTTTCATATAGTGTATATGAATGTAAAAATTCCTTTACTTTTTGACTAGTGGACTCATGTTCCTGCTTATTTATTTTAAATCATAAGCTAAAAAAATAATGCTTAAGTTTATTTTTTTCCTAATTAGAGGCTTAACCGGTGGCCAATAAAAAAAATAAAACAAGAAAAATCTTTTTCATTATATTATTACTGTATGTTATTAGGCATACTCTTTCATAAATTTATTTTTATTAAAAATCCTGCATTTTAGCATCCAATTACAAATTAAAGGTACGAGCAATCTCCCTATTTGTAAAATTTAATGCACTATATCATTTGCTATTCAACCAAAGAAAATTTTAATAAATAATGCTCCACTCCAGTTAATATGATAGGTGAAAGAAAGTAGAAAATAAAAAATGTGAACTAATAATTTTCAATTAAAAAGTACTCATTAGTTTATCACGGTTTGAATAATAAAACTTGTATTTCGAAGAAATAAGAATTTCAATTAAATTTTCTTTTTATTATCAAAGCCTTGATCTTGGAAGATTTTTTTTCCTTCTAGTGCGCATCAGTTAAGCCTCTAATTAGGAAAAAAAAGTAAACTTAAATATTGTATTTTTTAATTTTTTGCTTTAAAATAAGTAAGTATGGACATGAGTTTTGTCAAGAAATAAACTAGACTCACATAAGTAATGTTGGTTATGTGACTCGCATAGTAAAATTTCTCAAAAATCCAAACCAACAGCCCTGCAATAAAAAAAAAGGTTAAAGAAAGCATGAACTATTCAATCAATATAAGTATTTTCTATTATCCAACGAAATTAACTTTTCTATCTCTAATTTAAGAAACAAAGACCTTCTTCATCAAGTTGTGATGGAGCGAAAATGATCTTAGTGATTCTATTGACAATGATCTTAGTGATTAGTTTATACATTGTGTTGCACTAACCTATTGGTCTTAAGTTTCTTAGCATGGTGGCATTATGGAACTTAGGAATGAGGTAGAGACTGGTTTTATTTATTTCAGGTGAAATTGCACAAGTGGTGAAGACATTGTGGCAGTATTGGATGACTTTGCCAGAAAAATATGCCAGTACTTCTGGTAGAAAAGAAGGTGAAGTCCATCAAGCCCAGGTGAGGAAAGCACAACACACTTAATCTCCAACAGCCTAGGGGGGGAGTCAATGATGTCCTGCTCCGTGCTATGCATGATATTAGCTCCATCAATAATGTGGTTATAGTGCAATTTGGAGCATTGATGGTCATTGGCATAGATCCTAGTGAAGTCGTTGGGGGTACTGGATTAAGTTCCTAACCTCGTCTTTTAAAGACATGATCCTATTCCTTATTCTTTTATTAAGTGTGGATATGTGAAAGAATTTTGCGTTGGCATCACTCTCACTCAACCAATTAATTATGGATTTAAGCTTTCAGAAGTCCTCTTCACTCTTAAGAATGACGAAGAAATCCTGCTAGAGTTTTGTTTCTAAATCCTGGAGGAATGTACTAAAGGGATAGGTATTGTACTAAAGGGATAGGTATTGTACTTTTGGATACCAGCTAATCTAGCTAGGATATGCCTTTTCCTATGGAAAATATTTCCAAATACATGCTTATTCAAATCAACCACCCTATTAATAAAAGTATTAGTAGCTCTTCAAATATCAGTATTGATTGTAAAACTATCTTGCACTATTGGTAGGAAATTTGGATGATTGCACCACATGATACTCAAACTTAAAAAGTCTTATCGGCCTTGTTTTGATTACAACAACAACAACAACAACAAACCCAGTCTGATCCCGACATGTGGGGTCTGGGGAACGTAGTCTGTATGCAGACCTTACCCCTACCTAATACAGGTAGAGAGGCTATTTTCAATAGACCCTCGGCTCGGGAAGGGCAAGAAGAACAAGAGGGAAGCAAGGAAGGAAGATATATGGAACAAAAAAAGATAAATGATATCCAATAATAGCAAAACATAATACAATACCTTATTTTGATTGATTAAGCTTAAGATAAAAGGATGGTGGTCAGAATGTGTTATGGGTAGGTAGGTAACAGTTGAGTCAGGAAATTGTTCCATCCATTCATTAGTAGCAAAGCATCTATCAAGTCTTTCCAGTATCAGATCTTGTCTGTTGGTGTATCTATTATTAGACCAAGTGTATTTTGAACCTTTGAATCCTAGATCGAATAGTTTACAATTGTTTAAGAATTTCCACAACATGTTGCTTCTATTAGTGTTCAAGCTACTTCCCCCAAACTTATCTCTAGATTTTAGGAGTTCATTGAAGTCCCCCAACAAGCCAACTACCCTTGTACACAGTTTCTAGGTCCTCTAACAAATTCCAAAGTTTATTCCTATTATCTACATAACTACTAACATATATAGCAGAAAAAATCCATTTAGAGAATGAAGGGAGTACCTTAACCATGACATGCACCCCCTATAGGGTGGTATCAACTTCCTCGAGCTTAACAAACCCATATTTTTCACATAAGCACAATCCTTCCAAACTGGCCCACAGCAGGGGACTAGAATTGAGCATCGAATTTGAGCTGAGCAGTGAGGTGTTTGTGGTCTGCATTCTTATCTCCAGCAAGACAAACATTACTAGGTTATAGAGCTTCACCATAGAGGTGCAGCGCCTACAGAACTCATCACTATTGGCCCCTCTAGCATTCCATATGATGAAATTCATTAACATGGGGTTTTGGGTTGGAGCTTTCCTTTTGGTTCCCTTCCCCTTGCTCACTAAGGTTGGCTTCAACATGCTTGCTAGAGGGACCAACGTTACTGTTGAGTTTTTTTAGCTTGGAAATGAGGACACTTGGAGATCAAGTTTACAACTTGAGTTTTTTAGGTCATAGAGCAATAAGCATTTCACCTGACTGCTCTTTGAATTCTATCTTTAGGGGTTCCTTCATGAGGAAAGCCTTTGTCTTTGGCACCATTAGTTTTTATAGCATGTTATCCGGGTCCACATTGGACTTCTTGAGATATTCCAGTGCCATCGTGCTGCCCCTGCTCAGGAGTTCAATGGGTGACAGTGGTTGGGTGTTGGTCGGGGAACTTGGACTATTGGTGGCCAAAGTTGGAAGGATGGAGATGGGGACTGGAGTTTCCAGATTTTCTCTGGTAAAGCTGGCCCATGAGAGTGAGGATTTTCTCCATTGACAGGGGTTGTTGGTTCCACGCGTACTGGCTTGGAGTAGTGTGGACATCCATAGTTGGTGTCCAAAGTTTGCCAGACCCTGGTGGAGAAGCTGGGTCGCCAGACGAGCTAGGTACCGAGGATTTTGGATGGTTATTTCCATCGGAACATACCTTACCCTTATTTGGAGGTTTTGGGAGTGTCCTTGGAGGGCCATCTCTAACCACGATTTCGGCATGAGCTCCAGTGGCAGTGGGTGGAGGAGATGGTTAGCAGGGTTGTGGTTTGTGTTTGTGAAGAGAGGGGTTTGTTCTCCATTAGAAGGATCAACTTGGAGGATATTGTTGGTTTGGTTTTGATAAATGACAGAGGAGAGAGATGCTCAGTTATAATCAATCTCTTTTTTGGGTATCATGTGAGGCGATTTGCCATCTTCAAATCTTGAGGAATTGACAATGAGTGTCACCTCATTGATAACATTGGGCATTCGATTAGTAACAAACACTCGATTACCTCTACTAGAAGAGGCAAGTTCGGAGAAGAGTTTGGAGCGAATTGTGTGTGGTGCTGGTGTAGGTACGGTATTTGTGGCCCTTCAAGGGAGTGTGGGCCATTTTGGAATGGGGTTGCACTGACTAGTGATCTCTTTTCAAAAATGAGATACTCTTTTGTGTAAGATTACCGAAGAGACCATAGTCAAAAGGGGGTGAAATCTTTAATCCCATTTTTTTTAGATTGGATTGACATTTTTAGGGGTGAAAATATTCCTTGAAATGGCATCTTTTGGAATTATACTTGACTTAGGCAGATACCGTTTCAACCTAGTAATTTTGGCGTGGCCATGGGGGGGAGGGAGGAGTTGATTTGACTTCGCTCGCATGTAATGATGGGTATTTATCAGTATTGGCCCAAGTTGCCCTCAAATATCGTTGGTTCCTATAGTCCTCCCCAAAGAGCCCAATTGGTTACCTCGGTCCAATTATCTTTGGGCCTTAGGGCTGTTCCCGTTAGTGGTGATGGCTACCAGGTCAAGGAGCGTACCTGTATCTTCACTGTACCATTTTACCTAGGTTAGGGTTTGCTCTGCTGTTGATCCGGCCAGTCGATGTGCGCGATTTTCCTTGTGTAGTCCTTTTTTGTTCCGCGTGAATGGAACTGTCCGCCATAGAGAGTCTTCATCTAGTACTTTCCTGTCGCTTGGGGTGGTAGTTGTTGGGTCAATCGGGCTATTGGTTTCATTAGGCTTGGGGAGGAATCCGCAATATCATAAGGTATGGCCAATTCTCCCACATCCCTTGCAGAGTATCCCTTCCCCCTCATATAGGCTGGGTAGATTTCAGGTACCGATGGTAACGGAGGTGGTGGAGAGGATGTCGAGTGGAACCTAGGCACATATCCTAGCATACCTCCCTCCTTAGGGTGGAGGAGGTACACGTGTCTATTTTTAATAGTTTGCCAATTCTGTTTCCCACGTGTTCTAGGATTAATCTATCATAACATTTTGTTGGTAGTTGTGGGAGTCTGATCCAAATTACTGTAATAGCTAGTTTGGATTCCGCAGAAACAAAGTTAGGTTCCCACCTTCGTATAGATAGGAGGTGGCCCGCCACAAACCAAGGCCTTCTGTCAGAACTTGTTCATGCTTTCTTCAAGGTTGAATTTGACAATGAAAAAATCCCACCCCATGTCGATTAATGTGAGGGGTTCAATGGGTTTCCATAGTTGTGCAAGCTTTGCTTGGAACAACAGGTCGGTGATTTTCCCTCCAAATAGTTTAACTATTAAGGAGTGTTTCCAGGGATGTATAACCTGTTCTTGTCTTCCTTTGTCAAAAGGATGGGGATATTCCCCGCGTTTAATTCGAACAATGGGAGAGTGGTTTAACTCATATTATGCAGAGGAAATTAAGTTCCTTTCCAGTAGGATCTCTTTGAAAGAGTTTTTATGAGGAGTGTCCTCCTCTATCTCAATTTGAGTGATTTCCGTAGCGGGTACGACAGTTCAGGTGGGATTTTGGAGGTTAGGTCCTCCGTCGGAGTGAGGATATGGCCATTCAGGATGTTGTTTGAGAGTAGGGAGATATGTGATTTTTCTCTCTCTAGAATTTTTTCTTGCTATAATCAATCGCTCACTCTATTATAAAACCAACACCTGTTCACAATAAGCTATGAGCATCTTCTCTCTTTCATTCTTCACAATCGTTGCTGCACAATCATTACTATTAACAAGTTCTATCAGCTACCACCACTATCGCTAGCCATAATATTAAAACATCATTGCTTACTCGCACTGTCCCTAGATTTTATATTTAATCAAATAAACATATAACAACATCATATAAATTAAGAATTTTCACGAGTAATATTTTGTAGATACAATATTTAAATTTTTATATTTATGAATGTATAAGAAAAAAGAAATTATATATAATTAGATGGTGAGAAAATAAACAAACCACATCAATGATTTCATATGAAGGACAAAAGAAGACCGTCGAAGCAACGATAAAGTTGTATTCGTGCGGCATATAGGTTATAAATTTGAGCCTTGAAAATAATCATTAATGCTTGTATTACAGTAGACCATTATATCGCACCCTTTGGGTTGCGGCCCTTTTCCGAACGTGCATAAATGACAGATGCTTTGTGCATCCCTTGCCCTTTTTACATCAAATGTTTTGTAATGTTTAAAAGTTTTAAAATATTTTTAATAATCAATACTTTTATTTATATATATATATATATTTGAATTTAAATACTATCCTAGTTGGAAAAGAAAAACAGCCTTAGAAAACGAGTGAGGGATGATGTATATTCTATTTTTCTTTGACCAGCGAGGGGCGATGTGTTGATCCGCGTTCTGTAAGTACCTCAGTTGAAAATGGCGGCTCTGCTAAACAACTCCTCTTTCATTGGTAAAATAATTTAAAACCAGATAAACTCTCCCTTCCCTTTTACTACGAGGAAATATCCCTTGTATTTCTTCTGCTCACCCCCACCACTTCCTCTCCATTAATGCCAATCATCACTGCTCCTCAATACATATCTACATAAATTATCACTAAAGTCTACAGCTAATGTATTCATATTGTTGATTTTTTTAAAAAAAGAAAAGAAAATGGGGCATCACCATAACAACCACCATAGCCACCACCACAGCACCGCCACAGATGGTGTTCCACAACGGGTCAACAGCCCACGATTTTCGGGTCCAATGACTCGAAGAGCCCACTCTTTCAAACGCAACAACAATACTAACCAAAACACCCAAAATATTAATAGTACCAGCGGCAGTACTGGTAGTACTACTTTGAATACTCATCATGAGATTGATGTACTCAACTCACCCAGATCTGAAACAACAAATTCGAATCTTGCTGCTGATGGGTATGAGATTTTAGTGGAAAAGAAGCAAACCCATTTGAGTAATGTTATTCAAAGGGTGCATTTGAGGAAGAAGTTGGAATCTTTGAGTGTGGATTTTGGTTTTGGATTGGAATTGAAAGGGAAGAGGAAGTTGGGCCACTGGATGTTTCTGGTGTTTTGTGGGATGTGCTTGTTTTTGGGTGTTCTTAAGTTTTGTGCTTATGGATGGTTTGGATCTGCTATTGATAGAGTTGCGTATAGTCAGGTTGATTTTTAGTTCCACAAATGAATTTCTTGACTCCCATGGGTTAAATTGCTGGAGCATATTCATTTGTTTTTTCTTCAAATCTGGTTTTATTTTGTTTGTTCCTTAGGATCAATTGGAGTTTAATATTCAGTACTTAGTTTTGGATGATTAAATATGTGTTTACTTTCTGTTCTTCTGGAGGCATTGTTTCCTAGTAGTGGTCAATCTTTTTTTATTGTTTGTTTCTCTTTATATGATGATGACAAGAATTGAGCTTAAATGGAGAAACATGGAGATTATTTGGAGAAACTTGGTCAGTAGCCGCCCCAGGGACTGAGGCGTAGTTATTGTTGTTGTTGTTTCTCTTTATAGTATGCTGTCCAGATGCTTGCCTTTGGTAAAACTTAAATTTAGTTGGTGTTTCATAGGATATCTTCTGAACATATCCATTGAATGATTCCCTCTTATTTTAACAGCAAACATGTGGCACTATAATATTTATTCTTCTTTGAAGAGAATTTCCAGAAGAGTGATAAAATAGAAGTATCAGGCTCTAGGTGAAGCATATACAACAAAGCATATATTACGTAGAGAATGAACAAAATGTAGAAATAGGCGTAGAGAATGAACAAAATGTAGAAATAGGCATGTAGACTTGGGTTGTGTAGATTTTGACCATGAGTTTCTTTGTTAGCCAGGTCCCTTAGTTATGAAAACGCAACTGGCGATTCTGCTGTTCTGCACTATTATGTCAATACTATTGCGTCAGTGAAGTTATGTTTTTTAAACTGTTCGACATTGTGTAACAGGATTCATACGACTCACCGGTCGGTCAGCAAAATCTAAGGGATCAAAGCTCGCATGCCTATAGAGATATGGATGGAGATGTTGAAAATGGTGGAGAACGGAATCATGTGGAACAGACTCTAGGTATGGTTGCATCAGGCGTGGTTGGTAACCATAACAGCATCTTAGATGTAAGTCATATCACAAATCTTCCGTCTTGTTAAGACTGAATGTACTAGAGAAAGCATCACTAATTGTTGTTTTCTTTTCCTTTTTCAGTATTCAGAAATATGGTTGAAACCTAATAGTGAAAATTTCACTCAATGCATTGAGCGGACAAAGAGTCAGAAATGTAAACTTCTGAACAATTGAGATTCATTTTTATCCTGCCTCCTAACTTTTTATACCTTTCCCTTATCCTTTTTGCTTTCTTTGGCAGTGGTTGATGCAAAGACAAATGGTTACCTTCTGATAAATGCAAATGGTGGCTTAAATCAGATGAGATTTGGGGTCTGGTTATAGTTTCATGCTTCAGTTCCTTTTGTTAAATATTCCTATCATCTCCATCTGATAAACAAATAATTCTAGAATGCAGATCTGTGATATGGTAGCTGTTGCTAAAATCATGAAGGCAACTCTTGTGCTTCCATCTCTTGATCATACATCCTACTGGGCAGATGAAAGGTACTCTGCTTCTATCACCTCTTTGAGTTCATATTCATAAGATCATCACTACCACTTTTGAAATGGTTATTTTGCTCTGAGTTTTGATATGGCAAAAGTTATGGAAGATACCCACCACACACAGCACATATTGTAGTATGAATATCCAAAATTACATGTATCATGTGTGTTGGATTGTTTGTTCTTAGTTTCTCACTTTATTGATAAAACTTAGGTTCTCCCTTAAATGGTTGGTGATGGTCCCAAGTTGAAATACTTGTGTGCTAACAAGTTCATTCCTCTAGCTTTAAGAGAAAATTATTCGAGATCTAACTGGGAGAACAAAAGAAAAACATCAAAGTTTAAATGAAGAAAAAAGAAGAAGATAGCTCTTTTGTGGATTCCTTTTTTGGCATGACATCAAAAGCATAAAAAGGTGTATTGGGTAGCTGGAGCCCCTTTACAGTTTGTGGAAGCCCTGTTATAGACATAAAGTTTCTTCCCTTATTCTCGAAGTTATTGCAAATCATTTAAGGAGAAATGATCAAGAATGAGTGAATCCATTGTCGGGCCGATGGTATTTAAGAGAATCTCGTTAGGTTAACCACATAGTAGTAGTCGATCTGTTTTTACAAGCCTATAACCAATATACAAATGAGGAAAATGTTCTTCAAGCCCACATTGTAATCTGGTATTTACTGTTAAATTAACATATTTTGACTGGAGATTCTATCCTTTATAGTAACTTTTCTTGACATACATTACACTACTGTGGTCACCAGTAGAGAAAAGTGGTTTGCCACTTGATGAATGGAAGCATGGGTCAGTGGTTGAGACTGATAAATCTGTTTAGGATGTGTGTTAAGTATCTAGAGCTAGATGGCATGATTTATGAAGGATGCAATGATGGAAGATCTGGCTTCAAAGGGAGATGGTAAAGAATGAGTCTAGTACTCAATTTGCTTATAGGTTTATGTGTCTAGAAATTAGTTCGCTAGTAATGACGGTACATAGGAAACCTTAAAACAAAGCTACTAAGAAAGAAATAAAAATTAGTCATCACTCATCACCGTTTCAATTTCAAAGGATCTCCTTTAAGACACAAGGCATTGAGGAAGTTCATCCTTAGGCTACAAAATAGGCGGCTACTTTTCTTTTTCATTTTTCTTTTAGTTAACAACTATGTATGCAGGGGGTGTATACATTGTGTGTGTGGATCTATATTTTAAGGCAGTTAAGAGTTGAAGGTCAGACCACCTTAACTTATGAAGCAAAATCACTATCTGCAGTCTGTTTCAGCTCTTCTCGGAGTAGCCAACATAGCTGAAAAGTTTAAACACTTGAATAAAGCATTCTAACTTGGCAACTCAGTAGTAATGGGAAAATGCAGGTTTTTTATATGTTAATAAAGGTGTACTGTGCATACTTGTAATTAAAAAGTGTCCATCTTATATCTTCTTAAAGACTGCTTTTCCACTTTAATTTGTGCTTAGAGATGTATGACCTCCCTCCCCTTCTCTCTCTATCAATTCTCCCGTTGAATTATGTGAACCGTCTCATCCAAAAGTTTAATTATTAAAGAGGAGATACTTTTTTTAATTTTAGGTTTACAACACATTCAATCACATGCATGTTTGATTATCTGTTTTTTCCTTTATTTGTGGCAAGCATGTGAGATATTTTGTTCTGGGGTGGCACTGAGAATGTAACCATGAACTTTGCTTTCTTTAATACTATTTAAACCTGTATGAATCACCTTATCAAAAATCGCAAACTGGTAGAGATGGAAGAACTTAATATATTTATTTTAGGCTGCAACAACCCCCAATCCCCCACCCCCCCACCATTGCAATCTTTTCCTTTTTCTGCTTTATGCATCCGATATCCGAAACACACTGGTCTGATATTCACACTGCGTAGGGTCACTAAAGTGGGAGGCGCTTCATACCAGGAGTTTCTCCATCCTCAAGGCTCAAACCTGATATCTCTGGTTAAGGGTCAACATATCCATCCCACCAAATTCCTTGGTGTTGTTTTCTAAATCTAAATATAGCATTCTCCTCTCTTCCAATCACCAACAATAGAATAAAAGGGGCTTATGATTGTTCTATTTTCAGATGCTTTATCTATAACTCATGTTTAATTCAAGTCATCATATATATGTTTTTCTTGACTTGGCTCCCCTTAATCATCCATTATTTCCTCGATGCAGTGGCTTCAAAGATCTTTTTGACTGGAAGCACTTCATTGAAACTCTGAAGGATGACATCCACATTGTAGAGACATTACCACCAGAATTTGCTGGAACTGAGCCTTTTAACAAAACACCAATATCTTGGTCTAAGGTGAAGTCCTAACTGATTGATTGCACCAATAATAGGTTCAAGAATAAGGGCTCTAATGAGTGTGTGTGTATGTTTAACATGGTTGTGGGTACTCCTTTGAGTGAACCGTGAAACTAACAATGAATTTGAAAATTATTGTGTGGTGATGAGTAATTGAGCATCATGCCATACTTACATACTTCACTTATTTGATCAGGTTAGTTATTATAAATCAGAGGTCCTCCCTCTTTTGAAGCAGCATAAAGTAATGTATTTTACTCATACTGATTCTCGGATAGCCAACAATGGGATTCCCTATTCTATTCAGAAGCTGAGATGCCGTGTAAATTACCAAGCACTAAAATACTCTGCGCCGATAGAAAATTTGGGAAGGATTCTGGTTTCAAGGATGCGACAAGATGGAAGTCCTTATCTTGCTCTCCATTTAAGGTCAGGTTTGGTTATCTCTTTCTCACAGCTGTTAGAGCTATAGCGACATACAGCTTTTTTGATGTTCGTCCACTGCTTTAATTAATGCAAGGGTCTAAAATGAATATAATGCAAGTCAAGCATCCCTAAGGATGAAGAAGAGAATGAGGACAAAAATTCTGATGCCACTTCTCATTTGAATGATCAGGCCAATTGATGTAGCCAGACATGCCATTCATTGTAATAGCTCTGTTTTAAAAAATGGCAATTAAACCACGGCATGTATGTATTCTTATGTAGCATGCACCTGTATACTCTCTCTAGACCACTGTAAATGAACCAGGCCAAAAGTTCTACATTATTGCAGGGTCAGTATTTATTAGTTGTTGCTTTAATTGGATACCGCTGTCTAAGTTTTTCTTTCTAATCTTGTATGTCTTTTGCACTCTTAAAGCAACGACTGTGACTGTATATTTTGAAAGCAAGTGGCTGCAAAGTTATAAAATCAGATAAATGCAGTGGTATTTGTTTCTCAAGTAACATGATGGTTTTATAAAGTCAATCGGTTGCTGAGTGCACAAATTTTAGTGCTGATTATCTTAACTGAAGCATTTGTTATCAAGTTTTTCTTTTCCTGCTTGAACTGTTCTTTCTGTACCCTTTTCACGTAATCAGTTAACTATGCTACTTGCAGGTATGAGAAGGATATGCTTGCTTTTACAGGCTGCAGTCATAATTTGACAGCTGAAGAGGATGAAGAACTGCGTAGGATGCGCTATGAGGTCGGGCATTGGAAAGAAAAGGAAATTGATGGTGCAGAAAAAAGAAAGCTTGGTGGTTGCCCTTTGACCCCGAGGGAGACTGCCCTTCTGCTTAAGGGTCTGGGATTCCCGTCGAGCACCAGGATTTACTTGGTCGCTGGTGAAGCTTATGGGAATGGAAGCATGCAACCTCTTCTGGATAATTTCCCAAACATTTTTTCCCATTCAACTCTTTCAACAGAGGAGGAATTGAATCCGTTTGAGCATCACCAAAATATGCTGGCTGGTTTGGACTATGTTGTTGCTCTTCAGAGTGATGTTTTCCTTTACACCTACGATGGAAATATGGCTAAGGCAGTACAAGGTCACAGGCGCTTTGAAAACTTTAAGAAAACTATTAATCCAGACAGGTAATTAATTATTCTTGCTATCTTCCTATCCCTATCTAACAATGACAGATTTTATTTTTCTTAAACTATGAGAATGCAATATTCCCAAGTTGAAGTTATCTTTTCGACCTAACTTTTGGCATCTAATCATCCTATTTGCAGGATGAATTTTGTGAAGCTAGTTGATGAACTCGATGATGGTAAGATTTCGTGGAAGAAATTCAGTTCCAAAGTTAAAAAGCTTCATCAGACTCGTGCTGGTGTTCCTTACATGAGGGAACCAGGTGAATTTCCGAAGCTGGAAGAGAGCTTTTATGCAAATCCCTTTCCTGGTTGTATATGCGAGAAAACATATAGATAGTAAAGCAGCTCAAAAAACAAGTATTCAGTTTCTTGATCTCCTAGGAGTTCAGTCTGGGAAACCATGGGAGGTATTGCTATGCATATGGTTCGAGAGCATGCGGAGAGTCTTTACTAAAGAATTCATCTCACTGGGATAGAAGTTGTCGCTGTTTAGGAATGGGTGACATGTATATATGCAGCAGACCAACGAGGTCAAGTTCAACGATTTGCTGCTGGTGCAGAGTCAAGTATACCTTTCAACCATACAAAGGCATTAGTCATTTTTATTGATCAGACGTTTTCGCGATACATTCTTGGCAAGGGAGGTTGGAGCTGCCAATATCCAGATATGGCAGTATATGCACCCTGCAAAGTCACAAATTATAGATTTGTAGTTGGTTGATATGGACTGTATTGTTTCTTGAGATACAAATGACCACATTATATTGTTAAATTTTACAGCATCTTTTTTATGGGCCTCTTGAATATCTCATAAAACATGTCCGATTTGACAAATTTGGGGTTAATTTGAGGGATGGTCACTTAACTTTCATTTTATTTCAATAAAGTAGCTAAACTATTTTTGTATTGAGAAAGTCACTCAACTTTACTTATGTATCACGAAGACGAAAGCCACTAGACAATTTTCTTGTAATAAAAAGATCACAACTTTGCTTAAGTTAACAAAAATTCACTAGGAAGACAAATGAGACCTATTAAAAAAAAAATTACAACCACATAGAATTGGAAAGTTTCTAAACATAACTCTAATTTTCAAATATCATTTTCACATTTTTTTGAAATTTTACAATTCTTATGTCCAAACGCCCACAAATACGAGTCAAAATTTTGGTAATTTCACAAAGAGTCACTTACTCGAAAGTCACTATATATTTTTTATAACGAAAAAGTCAATTAACTTTGCCTAAGTATTACATAAAGTCACTAGGAGGAAACAAATGGTCAATTATAAGTGCGATAAAAAGGAACTCATAATGCATTTTCCATAAGCTTGGAAAAGATCAGTTAACCTCCAAATTTCAAATATAACAAAATTCAGTGGACAAGCATTTCCTTTCATCAAATGAAGTATTTGAGCTAAGATAAAAAATATGCCATTTTCCATTACAGTAACACACTTTTGTAAAATAGCTTATTCAATTACAGAGACGGCTAGCAACTTCTATGAGTCTATTACTCAAATGATCACTCAACTATCTCAAATTATATGCTAAAGTCATTTTTCTTTCGTTTGTAACAACCAAGTCATTTAAGTATGCCTATAGCACTCAGAAGGTCACTCAACTAGATTTTTCAATTTTTTATTGTCAAATACCTATTTTACCCTCTAAATTATCATTTTTTGTTTTAAATTTTTAAACATTATATTTTTTTTCCCTTTTTAATCTACATTGTGGACTTATCTATAGAATAAATATATTTTATTTATAAAAAAAAATAGTTTTCAGCTCATATAATGACGGAATAATAATATAATTGAGCATAATTTTTACGAATATATAATTTATATTATAAAAATACCTTTATTTAAATAATTATTTTTATATTACGTGCATGGAATATATATATTTTACAGTCTTTATTTTCTTTCATTCCCAATTGTGTAAATATTTTTTTGAAGTTTTGTTGTTAATACTAAAATTATTGCGAACAAATTATTCTAATAAATTTTTTACTATGCTCATTATTTTGTTATTCCGGCATTATATATGCTCAAATACTTTTTATTTTTTTAATTTATAAATAAGATTTATTTATTATATAGGTAAGTCCATAATATAAATTAAAAAGGGAAAAAGCATAATATTAAAAAGTTTAAAAAAATAAAAGAAGATAAATATTAATAATTTAGAGGGTAAAATAGGTATTTGACAATCAAAAAATTGAAAAATCTAATTGAGTGACCTAAGTGCTATGTGAATAGTTAAGTGACTTTGTTGTTACAAACGAAAGAAAATTGACTTTTGCATATAATGTGGGAGAGTTGAGTGACCATTTGAATAATGTACTCCAACATCTATAAGGTGCTACAATTCCACATCAAACAATGAAATTCTTATAAATGAAGTAAATTCTGGAACAGGTTACCACACTTTTTTGGGTTTCCCATCCATCAACACAACCCATCTTCTCTCCACTCAAACTAATCAATGAATCATGAAAGCAAGAAAAAAGAATATAGAAAATGAATTATAGTACGGCCACTCCACTTGTGAGAATATACTGGGTATGTTGTTGTCGTTGTTGAATTACAGCACGGCCCTAAAGCTGCAGAATAGACTCAATGAGCTCATAGAGAGGTGCTAGTTCTGCCTTGTCGATTAAGCGGAACTCCTGAATCAAGCAAGATCTAAGTTAGAACTTTAGTTTTCCTCAATCACTTAACACTGACCACATTCTACTTGTCCAGATATGATGCGCGATAAATTCATGAAATGCATTAAATGAATAACATGAAATGTAGTATAAACTCACCCATGTGAACAGAACAAAGTGCTTAAAGCAAGTGTTCATATGAGCTTCTTCCTTCAGACTGATAATCTTTTGGAAATGTGAATGATAGATATGAGCATATACACGAAATAATCTCTTAAATATTGTCTTCACCACATCCTGAAAATTAGATGGAAACGGCGTACCTGTAGCATAGAATTGATCAGACAGAGAATTGGAAATCTTGATTGGAGTATTATGCACAGCATAAAGAGAAATTACTCACCCAAATTTTGAGGAAAAGTTGATTCATCATCTAGCTGAGTTTCTATCCAACTCATCAAATAATCCACATATTTTGGAGCAGAAACTTCTATGGGTTTCTTTATATTTACTCCATCAGCCCAACGATACTCGTACCTGCCAAAAGTTATATACCAAAAATTTATCAATCACGCCACAATTAGAAAATATTTCATTGGAATTTCCATTTAGTTCAGGAGAGGTTAGAGATACACAAGTTGATCCAGTAAGACAATGTGGTTATGGTGTGATTAACCATTCTCTGGCATAAGTTATGTACAATTTAGAATGGTTGCCAGAGTAGAAATGCTGCTTGAAGAGGTGCACTTCACCCATATTTACTTGAACAGTTTTGATATATATGCAGGGAATGATGAAGCGTCTTTTACCGCATAAAACATAAACCAAGATAATGTAATGTCAAATGTGTTGGTCAAATGATGAGGAAAGCTCGAGGGCGCTAAATTATTGGCATGATATTTTCATTCTGTGGCTGCTTTGCAGTATGTTCCATCATATTACAGTTCTCCAAAGGAAGTCATTCTACTGATAGATTCTCTGTACATATAGAAACAACGACTTAGCATCTCGCGGGTAGAAATTGAAAAAAAGACTGGAGCATGACCTCTGTCGATGACTATAATCCTATGGATAGGAGGTTGTCTAATTGTTAGACTTTGTTGGTTGGGGAAACATTGCAACATCTGAACATCCTATCACTTTCAGAGCTTCTTCAGATATAGTAAAGTTGAGAACTTGAAATCATAGATAGGTGCTAAAGTTTCTGGGACAATAATCCCAAACTAATATAGCAGTAAGGAATGGCTAGAAATGGACGACTTTTCATGTTTTATCGTTATACCTTGAGTGATTTAGTCCTCTTTAACTCGATTCTAAACAAAATAGATTCAATTATGATCACAAAAATTGTGGCAAAACATATCTGTAATGGCAACATAAGTACTAAATAATAAAGAGGATCTACCACAAAGTGAACAGATTGAGAAACCTACTTTGGCCCTGCAGACATTGTTGGACAGCTTGATGAGGTGCAGAATTCTGTGAGAGTGCCATACAATATATTCACTTGGTTGAAAAAGTCAACAGCTGTAGGAAAAGAGAAAGATAAGAAGTTACGATCAATAGAAAGGTGTTTAAGATATTCAGGAATCATCATATGGATGTATCCAAAACATTTCGATTGGTATAACAACAACAACGACAACAAAAAAACCAGTGGGGTTTGAGGAGGGTACTGTGTACGCAGCCTTACCCCTACCTTGTGCAGGTAAAGAGGCTGTTTCCGGTAGACGCTCGGCAAGCATCCAAATCACAACAGAGAAGAAATACAGTAGTGTAAAAGTCAGGGAAGCAGTAACAACGAGAAGCCTATGTCAAATTATCCACCTGAAATTAGTTATACCCTGATTGGATTTAAGCGATAGACACATCTGCCAACTGCCATCGAAATAGCAATAGAAGCTAATTTGCGAGGATATTTATAGGTGTATCTTAATTAGTACAAATGGAAAACTTACTATTTACTGCCAGCCACTCATGTAGATCTTCTCCAGGCGGTAGCCGCACTGCTTCCCTCAAATTCCCACTACCCAAAGTAGCATCTATGTGTTTTTTGAGCTGTGCGCCCTGCATTGTGATAAAGGAAGCAAATCACAACAACAATAACTACAAATATCATTATGATTTATCAGTTGGATTAGAAGGGGAGCTTCGGCTTAACCGGTAAAGTTGTTGCCATGTGACCAGGAGGTCACGGGTTCGAGCCGTGGAAACAACCTCTCGTAGAAATGCAGGGTAAGACTGCATACGATAGACCCTTGTGGTCCGACCCTCCTCCGGATCCCGCGTATAGCAGGAGCTTAGTGCACCGGGCTGCCCTTTATTACTCATTAATTAGCTGTTGCAAAGTAGTGTCTTTGGTTATTAAACTAAGAACAGATTGATAAAGGAGGTGAAAATGTTTCAGGAACAGACACATCATTGAACTATTAACATCAAAATTCTAACCTTGCTTCCTGATGGAGCATTCTTTTTAGGACGAAAAGTCTTCTGGTTTCTGAAATAATAATCATATTAATGAAAAATTAACCAAAAATTATCCAGTAAATGCAAAAAAGAAAGAAACACATTAGTTCTGCTATTAGCCACAGAACCAAAATGGGGACATGCAAAAAGATTGAGAATATTAAAGACCGATCAAGCTATAATTGACTGATACAGAAATTAAACACTAATCCTTTCTAATGAATGGAAGGCCTATTCCATTACTAGGACACAGAAAATTCACAAATTCTAAATCCAAACAGAGTATAATTAACTAACTAACAACAAAAGTTATAGTTATAAATTAACAAAACACAGAAAGTAAAAGATCATTCAAAATTAAATTGTTGTAGTATATACCTGCTTCCAAGGCCAAAAAGACTCATGATTTTTGGCAAGAGACAAATGAGTAATGAAGATTGGTCTAAATAAGGAAAAAGGGTGAAGGCTTTTATACAATATGTGTTGTAGTACTAGTCATTATCATCATTTATTTATAAAAAACGAGAAAAAAGTATATAATGATTAATGAGTATATTACAGACTGGCAATGGAGAGGTCAAGAAGGATACAAAGACTCCTTCTCCCTTCTCTTTCCCAAATATCTCTCTCTGTTTAATATACATTTATATACACACAATATATATAGGAATGTGAACAAATGAAGCATACACCAAAAAGCCAGGTCGTCTTCTTTCTTTTCCATCGCCATATCTAGCTGGCTGTCTCATTGTCTTTTCTTTGCCGTTAATTTAAGCCCAAACCCGCCCAATGACCCGTTCCTTGTTGAACTCGGCTCATCTTCACTAGCTCATATCAACATATCTAAAGTTAAACTAATTTTCAGCTTAAATTAATTTGTATGTAACTTTGCTAAATTCTTTTTTTTTGATACGTTATATACTATCATAAAAAAAGAAAAAAAATTTATTTGGTAATTAAGCGATTCAAAAAAAATAACAAACATTCAAAAATAGTTATAGTTTCAAAAGTAATCGAAATTTAGCCACTTTTCGTATAAAGATAAATCTGAATGAAAACACTGTTCAAAATCTAAAAAATACTCCAGCATAATATACTGGAGTTCGGTGCACCTGTTTATTATACTGGAGTTCTAGCAAAGTATACTCGAACTCCAGTATAAAGTATACCGGTCCAGCATAAGATGCTGGAAGCTCAAACACAGGTGCACCGAACTCCAGTATATTATGCTGGATCGGTCTTTGTTGCAGCAAAATAATGGTTATTTTTCAATGACTTGACAAATACTGATTATTTTTAAATGACCAATCCGAACACTGACTAACCCGGGCTACTTTTACCATCTTGAACCATCCTATTTCAACCCAGGTAAATTTTGGGCGAGTCAATGACCTGCTCATTAATTAACTTAGCCCATTTTCACCCGCCTATTTGACACTCCTAACTCTATGCATCCGATCCCTTCCCCACCCCACCCCACCCCTCTTTTTATTGTTTTCTGTATCTTTTTTTTTTTTTTTTTTTTTTTTTTTTTTTTTTTTCATTTTTAAAGATCTCTGTATTCATTTCCTTGCTTTAGGCCAGAAGTGTGTTCAAGATTTAATACTCACATATAAAAAAAATAATTTTTGACCTAATATTAGTTTCTAATACATGGTATATTTTTTTCGATGAAGGTGGTCAATACCCTTCAATGTATGTGACTGCTGCAATTTATAGATTAATGTATATATATTCTAAAAAACTATTTTTTGATGATTTTGAGATTAATGTAATTATTAGTGAACAGATAATAGAGGTTTCTCATTGTAAAATATACCTGTTTGTTTTTGAACAAGCAGAAAGTTATATTGAATTCTTATCACCTATGCCAAACTATCGCCTCTTTCTATCTTTTATTTCTTTCTTTTTCTACAAATTCGTCGACAATCTTTTGCTTGAAAAATACACAAACAAAAAGAAAAAAAAGTGTTTTATGGTAACGATCGTTTAATTAACAAAATAAAAAATAAAACAGAGGATTTTTCAGAAATGATATTAATAATACAAAATCTTATAATCAGAATCATGCTTCAGCTATATAATACTAATGTTGAAAATTAACAACACAAAAAAATTTCATGCTCTAACTTTAGTTACAATAATTGGAACCAGAATTAAAAAAAATAAAGTAATAATAATTGGAACCAGAACAAAAATGAATGGAGGTAGGGTCTACTTAACTAAATGTGATTAGCTGGATTTGGATTTTAATAGGGCATAAAACTTGACTACCTCCTGAATATGGCACGATCTATTAATTCACGTCTAAATTATTTTTCAGTTTTAATTACGCCGACACAACTAACAAATATCCATCATATCTAAAGGAAGAAATAAAAAAAATATTGGGTAAAACATGCATTGTATATATAGAATAAGCAAGAAAATGATTATATAAGTGAAACAAATAAACCTTTATATATATTGATATGGCAATTAACAGCGGAAAAATATAGTACATCGAAGCTCTTTCTACGTCAGCATGGGATAAAATTATCAAATAGTCAAGTTCAAGAGGGTGAAATACGACTAAAAAAATTTAAGGGTACGCGTGTATCTTATCAATAAGAATAAAAATTGAAAAAATCACACATATAAATATTGGTTTAAAATATCTTTGAGTTTTAAACTGAAATTTAAAAAAAAAAATGTGAGTTGAAACCTATGAATATTCTATTGACTTACTATTAAAGAAAGAAATTTTGCCTCGCGTAAGTTTTCGTGATGGCTTAAGCGCCAATATTCCTTTAATTCGATTATTCGACCATATTGATCAGTCTCGTAATTAAAAAAAATAAATATCTGAGTAATCAAAATTTTTAAACTCGATTTTCACTTTATTTGACCATAAATATTGAGGAACAACTCAAAAATCAAGAGTTCAAATTTTAGACCATAAATTTTTTCAAACAAAAATACTCATTGAAATAAATACCTCATTTTGGACTATATTAAATTTGGCACCAAATTTTCGTCCTCACCCAAATAAAAACAGAAGAAAAAGAAAGAATCAGTTTTAACTTTTCAGAAGAAAAAACGCCAATAAGAATTATTTTGTTTGTCGAAATAAAAAAATATATAATTTATATGTTTATGAAATACAATGTTTTTTACTGAATTTTATTCTATAATTCAAACATGTCTAATACTGTGGAATTTATTTATTTATTTATATAGCGTTTGAAAGTTTATAGTTATTGATACAGGGTGCACACATAATAATTTAAGCAAAATACATAAAGTAGAGTAAAAATTGCACGGGACGTCCTATTTGGTCGACCCCATTTAACCTATACCCATTTTTTTTAAAACTTTTAACTTGTACCTACTTTTTAAATAACTCCAGCCCCCTTTCTCCTCCTCCTTATCCTCTTTTGTTTTCTTTTTCTTCTTCTTCTTCTTCTTCTGCTGTTGGTGCTGCTATGAAACTTTAATTCATGGGATGATTGCCATAAATATGTTTATCAGAGCTGAAGCTCGCCAGTTACAAAATAAAAAATTCAACTCTAGAGCTGAAGTTCGCCAGTTACAAAATAAAAACTTCAACTCTAGAGCTGAAGTTCGCCAGTTACAAAACAAAAACTCGCCAGTTACAAAAATAAAAACTTCAACAATTACAAACAAAAGCTTTGCGTTAAGACGTGCACAAGTTAAACAAAAACTTCAGCAAATAGAGAACAAAACTTCAGTTACTATGCTTAAGTTCATCAATTACAAACAAAAACTTCAGCACACTTGGTTCATCACATTTGCTACTTCAGGCCCGTCTACTAGAATGCTGAAGTTTTGCGTGATTGTTGCTATTTCAGCCCCGTATGCTGAAGTTATGCGAAAAAGCAGGTACACTTGCAATTTTTTTTGCAAAGCGAGTGTCACACCCCTATTCTACCCCCCAAAAGATATATGTACGTTATTAAGGGTTGTTGTGGGTTAAAGAGTTTTTCCAATTAAAGTGGCAATTTTGAAAT
>MDKJ01205070.1:0-11941 GCA_005239525.1 Nicotiana knightiana
AGAACCTGAAGATGAGGAGCTTGGACTGCTAAGAAAAAATTATCACATTGAAGCAAGCATGGAAGGTGGAATAGGCGATGGACCAGGTTCAACTACCCCAAGCATCATGACATGGGGAATTCAACATATGCAAACTGGCCCTGATCCTGCTTCACAACAACAAGACACCATGGAATCGTCTAGGAATGAACAGCTGGTACTTAAACCACACATATATCAGAGTTCTCACCCTCTTGAGAACATCATAACAGATTTGGCATCCGGAATCAAAACAAGATCATCCTTGAAAAATCTATGTGCGTTTGATGCCTTTCTACCCATGATCGAACCAAAGAACATTGGGGAATCCCTACAAGATGCTGATTAGGTAAATGCCATGCAAGAAAAGCTGAATCAGTTTGAAAGAAGTCAAGTATGGCACTTGGTACCCAGGCCACTAGATAGATCAGTGATTGGCACCAAATGGGTCTTCAGGAACAAGCTCGATGAGGATGGAACTGTTACAAGGAATAAGGCAAGATTAGTTGTTCAAGGGTATAGTCAAGAAGAAGGAATTGACTATGATGAGACCTTTGTCCCTGTGGCAAGACTGGAGGCAATCAGACTTCTTATAGCATTTGCTGCACACATGGAATTCACTCTTCATCAGATGGATGTTAAGAGTGCCTTTCTCAATGGCTATCTGAAGGAAGATGTATTTGTCAAGCAGCCTCCAGGTTTTGAAAGCAAGGAGTCACCTGACCACGTATACAAACTCGACAAGGCTCTATATGGTCTCAAACAGGCACCAAGAGCATGGTACGAACGATTATCAAAATTCCTGCTAGAACATGGGTACAAATGAGGCAAAATTGACTGTACCTTGTTCTTATGGGAAAAGGGTAAGGATCTCCTGGTTGTGCAAATATATGTGGATGATATTATATTTGGGGCGACTTCTGAAAAATTGAGCAAGGAATTTGCTATGCTAATGGGAAGTGAGTTTGAGATGAGTATGATGGGTGAGCTAAACTTTTTCTTAGGCTTGCAAATTAAGCAAAACCCAAATGGAACAATGATCCACCAACAAAAGTATGTGAAAGAATTGCTCAAGAAGTTTAAAATGGAAGACTCAAAAGAAATAGACACTCCCATAGCCACAACTACAAAATTAGATGTGGATGAACCTGGTTCATCTGCTGATCTGAAGCTATACAGAGGGATGATTGGGTCTCTATTATATATCACTACGAGCAGACCTGATATTGTGTTCAGCGTGGGATTGTGTGCTAGGTTTCAGGAAAATCCAAATGAGTCCCACCTCACCGCAGTAAAGAGAATTTTGAGATATTTGAAATGCACCACTGATTTGTGCCTTTGGTATCCTAAAGGTAGTAATTTCGACCTTGTAGGATATGCTGATGCTGATTATGCAGGATTCCTCGTTGACAGGAAAAGTACATCAGGTATGGCTCACTTTCTGGGTTCATGCCTTGTGTCTTGGGCTACCAAGAAACAAAATTCAGTAGCCTTGTCTATTGCTGAGGCTGAATATATGGTTGCAGCCTCATGCTGTGCCCAGTTGTTATGGATCAAACAACAACTCATGGACTTTGGTATTGATGTGGGATGCATTCCTATATTTTGTGATAACACTAGTGCTATTAGTATGACGAAGAACTTGGTTCATCACAAAAGAACTAAGCACATAGATGTTAGACACCATTTCCTAAGGGATAACTATGAAAAAGGAATGATCTCAATCGAATTTTGTGCTACTGATCATCAAATTGCTGATATATTCACTAAAGCACTTAGTAGGGAGCATTTTGAGAGAAACAAGCTGGAATTAGGGATGATTAAGATCACCTGATTAAAAAAAAATATATATAAAAATGAATTTCTTTTTTTTTTTTGGCTAGAAAATTTTTATTAGGTACTTAATCAGATTAATAATTGCTCAGCATCATGTGTTTATTGCCATACTCTTGTGCCATGTATTAATATGATTCTCTGAATACTAATAATGTTTATCTATCTTTATAAATTGAGTCAATTTAAAGATTTCTAACAGGATGAACCTGGTTCATCCATGCTGATTCATCTGACTGACAAGGTATGTACTCTTCTCCATATATTAATTCAGTTACAGTCATACATGAGCAGGATTCTTTCCATAATTGGTTCAAACACAAATACTTCGTAATCACCCAAATTGAACCAGTTTCACGAAGTCCAGTCTTCACTTAATTAGCCTAGGTTAGGGGGAAATTAAATGTCTAATCAAGTCAGTCCTTCGGCGATTAGACTCCTACTTGAGTACAAATTCTGCAGGTTGAAATCTCCCTAGCCACATCTTATAAAAGGTCATCATTACTCTTCTCTTCATAAAGCTACCCTCAAACCAAGTTCAACTCATACTACACAACCCAAAACTGACAACTCTCCCTTTCTTCCTAACAATACATAATAATGTCTTCACCACCACCAACTTCTTCTTCTAATTCATCACCTAATCGTGATTACGATGGAGGACATTCTGAATCTGTCTCCAATTCTCCATCCGTTTACAGTTCTGAATCACCAGAAATTTCATCAACCCCTGAAAATACACCCATTCCTGAACCCACTCCAAACCCTACTCCTGCCCCCAAGAATCGTCGTGTCAAAGTTCTTGCCCTAAAATCTGTTGCTTCTGGGGCTAGGGAAATATTCTTGGAGGATCTTATTAAAGCAAACAAAGGTACTAAGTCAGATTCGTCCAGTGAATCCTTTAAATCAGCCAATGAGGAAGATGCACCTGGTTCAACCAGTTCTGAAAAAGGTAATCTTGAAATCAATTCTGAATTTACTTCTGCTTATAAAAAATTCGTGTTGGTTGGGTCTGTTATTAATGTTGAAGTACCTAGAAGACAGAGGGGTGGTAGAAAATAAAGAATTATTGAGAGAGAGGGAAAAGAAGTTGTGAGGGGATCTGGGAAGGATGGTACCATGCTGGTTATCTGTGGTCCCATTCCTGAAACTATTGGAGAAAACATCAGGGGGAAGCATAGTTGAGGAAGCTGGAGCAGGTCTTGCAAGTCTAAAGAAAGGAACAGATGAACCTGGTTCATCTGGGGAAGAAACATTGGCTGAAAGGCTGAAGAAACTGGGGGAGTCCTATAACCCCAAGAAAAGAAGAAATCAGAAGCCCAAGAAGGCAACTCACTCAGTTCCTTCAAAGAAAAGAAAAATTTCTGAAGTTGCTGATATTCCTGCTCCAAAAGTAATAGATACTCGTAGCACCGTGAGAGATGAAGAAGAGAAATTAGAAAAGGCTATGAAAGAGAGCAAGAAGAAGAGGGCAGAAAAAGGAAAAGCAAAAGTTGGAGAGCCTGTTGAGGCTATTGAGATTGAAGAGACGATGTTGGACCTGGTCCAATAGGAGGAGCAGCCTGCTCCAGGTGTGGCTGAGACACCAAGACTCACAAAGGCTAAGGCTTATTCAAAGAAGTCAGCTAGAATGTCTTTCACACCAACAAGATCTGTTAAGAGGACCAGGGCCAAACCTAAGAAAGTGAAAATTGTTGAGAAAGAGGATGATGATGCAGACTGGAGCGGAGAGGAGGAAAAGGAAATAGGAGAGGTGACTGACAGAGTTACCATGTTTGGAAAAAGAAAAATACTGAAGGGTAAGGTGGTGAAGGATCTAGAGGAGCCTAGAATGCAATATCTACTGGAAACTCTAGAGGTGTAGGGCTGGAAGGACCTGGTCCTTCGGATGGAAGGCAGGCTGGCAAGGGCTGAGTTGGTAGAATTCATGGGAAATTCCATTGTCAAGGAAGGCAGGGTCACCTCCATGGTCAAAGGAATTGAAGTTTCCTTTGATGCTAAAAAACTGGGTTATTCTGAACGTACCAGCTGAGGGCTATGAGGACTACACAAGGCAAATATGGCCTTGTCTAGATGGGATGGCCTCAGCAATCAACATCACCAGATTCTTCAGTGATAGTGAGAAGGATATTGAACCCAGGCCGGTTTACAAGAGTGAAATGAAGCCAGAGCACAAGCTACTCTTCGTGTTCGTCATCAAGTTCCTGCTGCCTAGACAAGAAAGAAGGCACATTGCAAATTATATGGATCTTACCTTGATGGAATGCTTGTATAGGGGAAAGCAAATAAATTGACCGGCTTTCATCATCCAACTCTTTGACAGAGTTGTGAATGGAACCAAAGCACATGCAATTACATATGGCTTCATTCTGACAGCAGTGCTTGCACATTTTGGGGTTCCAGTAAAGAAGGCTGAGATGGCTACTGCCAAAGACTATTTTGGGAAGGAAACTTTGCTGACATGTGACTACAATGTCAATGTTCCTGGTTCATCTAGGAAGCAACCAGTCAACAACAAAGTTAGAACTCTGGTGCAGGAAAACGAGATTAAGGATGTGGAGATCCTTCGTTTGAAGTCTCGTGTGATTGAGGTTGAAGCTGAGCGGGATGCTCTTAGGGATGAATTAGAAAAGGAGAAAGAAAAGAACGAGGGTGTTCTTCAGCAGATGCTTTCTCTCCTACAATCCAAAACCACAACCTCCTCTGCACCTTTCCATCCTTAGGATTCCCAGAGCTTCCAAAGCGCTCTTTAGACCAGTTATTCAGTTTCAGTTATTTTTACTCTGTTTTTTGCTCATGGTTGGTTTGTTTTTATATTTATGTATGGTGGTTGATAATCGTTCCTAATCAATGAATTTTGCTTCGAGTTATTGACTTGTCTCAATTTCTTAGTTAGCTAACATTTATTGGCTTCTTGTGTTGATTAATCATGCTTTGCACCTGCAGTTGCCTCAATGGCCATGAGTAATAATTAATAAATCTGGTAAGTATATCATTTTGCATACTTTTCAATGATGCCAAAAGGGGAAGATATGTGGCTGGAATTTTTTTTTCAAAGTGATATTTATAACCTAATGAACCTGGATTCTCTATGATTAATGCTTAAACCATACAAAGTGTTTGAAGTGTATACATGATTAAGCACAGAGTTTTCATCATCAAAAAGGGGGAATTTGTTGACCCATGTCACTGCATAGTTTTGAAGATTGACAAATGGCTGACCAGTTGAACCAGGTCCATCAGAGCACACATCTTGAACTGAATAGCTGGCACATGAACCGTATATGCATAGGAGATATTTGTGAATGTGAAATATCAATGAACCAAGAGATTGTCTCCTAATGCGAAAAGGTTACAAACTGATGAGAAGATTGAAGTCAAATTCAGCAACGAAAGTAACAAAATAAAGGAAGTTGAGTTTGGCACGAATTTGTTCACCCAGGTAGAGTTGGACTAGAATTGGACGATAAGCTCAACTGACTCTATAAGTACTTGATGTATTTCTGCTGGAATGACACATGCACAAAAGCTGAAGTGAATCAAAAGTCTGAAAGCAAAGTTCCCAGAGTCAATTTACTAGCAGTTATTGTGCGATTAAAAGGCTACAGATCAACTAGAAGAACCAGTTCCATCTGATTAATTATTGAGTCTAGTTGATTGTAGTAGGAGTTTTAATATTGTATCTTTCAAGCTTTCATAGAAGCAATTGTAATAGGTACGTATTGATCAAGTTAGAGTTAACTTGAGGTGTGTAGAAATTAGCTAGGGTCTAGTTACTACAAAGGGATTAGAGTTAGTTCTAGGATTACAAAAGAGTTTATTTTGTAAGTCCGTTTGGCTCAGAGTATTTAGTGAAGAGTTTGAGCAAATCCTACTGAGGAGTAGGTCGTGGTTTTTTCACCTTTTGACCCAGGTGTTTTCCACGTAAAAATCTTTGTGTTTTTACTTTACTGTTTTTAATATTCTACGACAGTAGAAGTAAGTACATCAAGAAGAACCAGGTTCTTCTATTGAGACAACACTCGAAAATTGGGTACCACAAAAGTAACTTATCTTCTTGTGTGATATTGATGTCTAAAACATCAGACATCATAGTTCAACCACAACCGATAGAGATGGCAGGTAATGAAGAGCGTCCGGTGATAGAAGCCGCAAGGCCCAATCTTGCTAATATGACTTAGGCTATCGTAAAGCCTGATATCACGGGGCATTTTGAACTCAAACGGTACATGGTACAGCTGATTCAGTCCACATGGAAATATGTGGGTCTATCCCATGAAGACCCACAGAGGCATATTCAGAAATTCTAGGAAATTACGGACACTTACAATTATCTGAACGTTTCCAAGGACTATGTTAGGCTGAAACTATTTCCCTTTTCACTATTGGGGGAAGATAAGGAATGGTTGAAAAAGGAGCCCGTGAACTCAATCCGCACTTGGGATGATTTAGCTAGGAAATTCTTAATCAAGTTTTTCCCCACTAAGAAGACAAAATTGCTGAGGAGCCAAATTCTTGGGTTCTAACAACGGGATAAAGAGACACTTCGTCAAGCTTGGGAAGGATACAAGAAGCTACTTAGAGATTGCCCGCATCATGTTCAGACATATGAGGTATTGGGTCACACTTTTGTTGATGGGCTAGATGAGGCATCAAAGATGAATCTTGATTCAACTTGTGAGGGTAAATGCATGGAGAGTTCGTACAATGAAATTCAACTCTTGCTAAATAACTTCACTGCTAATGATCATAATTGGCAAGGAGATGGGGATGCAAGAAGAGCAATTAAACAGAAGGCAGCACGGGTGATTGAGCTTGATCACTTCTCAGCCATGAGAGAAGATATTGCAAAGCTAGCAAATCAAATGAATAGAATGACAATGCAACAGACAGAACATATGCAACATGTTCAACATATGTCTATTTGCTGCGAACTATGTGGTGATAGTCATATGAGTGACATGTGCCCCACAAATCCTGAATCTATATACTATGTGGGGCAGCAAAACAGAGTTCTGATGAATCAACATGCACAATATGGGAACACTTACAATCCAAATTGGAGGAATCATCCTAACTTCTCATGGGGCGGAAATCAACAAAATCAGAATCAATATAGGCCTCAAGGAAATTTCAATCAGCCACAGAAGCCACCCCAACAAACAGAAGAGAGTACGAATGACTAGCTGAAAAAGTTGTTGCTTGACAATCAACAACTCAGGACCGATTTCAGAAATCTTAAGAGGTAAATTGTTTAGTTAGTAGCAAATCAAAATACTAGACATGCAGGCTCTCTTCCCAGTGATACAGAGAAAAACCCTCAAGTTAATGCAGTTACACTCAGAAATGGGGGGGGGGGAACTAGAGGAAGTACCAAATAAGAGAAAGGACAAGCCTATACCCGAGGGGGAGCTGACCCCTAAGGCAATACACAAGTCAAAGAAAAATGATGCAGGTTTAGAGCCAGTGGAGGCTGCAAGGCCACTACCACCTTTCCCCCCAGAGATTGCAGAAAAATAATGACGATCGCATGTTTAACAAATTTCTCTCTATGTTGAGTCAGGTTTAATTAAATAGTCTATTGGTGGATGTAATTCGTTAAGTTCCAAAGTATTCTAAGTACATAAAAGATATAGTGGCTCACAATAGGAAATTGACTGAGTTCGAGATAGTTACACTTACTGACGAGTGCACTTTAAGGGTCCAAAACAAGCTTCCTCAAAAGCTTAAGGATCCTGGAAGCTTCACCATCCCGACGCGAATCGATAATATTGATGTGGGTCGTGCTCTTTATAATTTGGAGGCGAGCATAAATTTGATGCAATTTTCCTTGTTTAAGCAATTGGGTCTCGTAGCTCCAAGACCAACCATTGTGATGTTGCAATTAGTTGATAGGTCTATAGCCTACCCTGAAGGAGTGATTGAAGATGTGCTGCTGCAAATTGAGAAATTTATCTTCCCAGCTGACTTCATTATTCTAGATTTTGAGGCTGATGAACAAGTTCCATCATATTGGGACGACCTCTCTTGGCTACTGGTGATGCAATAATTAAAGTGAGGGAGGGAAAACTGATTAAGAGGGTGAACAATGAGGAAGCAATGTTTAATGTCTATAAAGCAATCCAACTTCCCCGCCACTATGAGGAGCTCTTTATGATATCTGTTATGGAGGTGAATGAGCAACTTCTTGATACGAGTGTATATCTAGACGACTCTCTAGGAAAAGCACTCATGTTGTTCGATAGAGTGATGAATGATGATGAGGCTCATCTTGTGCTTACATGCAGTGAATATACCGTTCGAGCCTCTGAATAGGCCAAGTGGGACTTCTCCAAAGTCGTCAATTGAAGAGGCTCCAAAATTGGAGCTTAAACCCCTACCCACTCACCTTCAATATACTTATTTGGGTAGTTCTGACACTTTACCTGTTATTGTTTCTTCTGACTTGTCTAAATTGCAGGAAGAAAAACTATTGAGAGTGCTACGTGAGAACAAACGAGCAATTGGTTGGACAATGTATGACATTAAACTCATTAGTCCAGCTTTCTGCATGCATAAAATCCTCATGGAGGACGGACACTAGCCAAGTATAGAGCAACAATGCCGACTAAATCCATTCCTGAAAGAGGTGATAAGAAAAGAAGTGATTAAGTGTCTTGATGCATGTATTGTATTTCTAATCTCTGATAGTAAATGGGTAAGGCCCATTCAATGTGTGCCGAAGAAAGAGGGGGGGGGGGGGGACTGTAGTGGTTAATGAAAATAATGAATTAATTCCTATAAGAACTGTCACTGGGTGGAGAATTTGCATAGACTATAGAAAATTGAACAATGCCACCCAGAAAGACCATTTTCCCCTCCCCTTTATTGACCAAATGCTTTATAGGTTAGCTGACTAAGAATACTAGTGTTTCCTAGATGGTTATTCAGGGTATAATCATATTGCTATATCCTCAGAGAACCAAGAGAAAACCACATTTACGTGTCCTTATGGCACATATGCGTTCAAGAGAATGCCCTTTGGTCTTTGTAATGCACCTGCGAATTTTTAAAGGTGTATGATGGCTATTTTCACTGACATTGTTGAAAGACTTGTAGAAGTGTTCATGGATGATTTTTCTGTGTTTGGATGTTCTTTTGATAATTGTTTAATGAACCTGAATAAAGTGCTTGCTAGGTGTGAACAGACGAACTTGGTGCTAAACTGGGAAAAGTGCCATTTCATGGTACGTGAAGGTATAGTCCTGGGGAACAAGGTGTCCAAAAGTGGTTTGTAGGTGGAAAAAGCGAAGGTGGAGGCGATTAAAAAATTTCCGCCACTGACATCCGTCAAAGGCATTCACAGTTTCTTGGGCCATGCAGGTTTTTATAGTCGTTTCATTAAAGATTTTTCGAAAATTTCTTCTCCTTTGTGCAGGCTCCTTGATAAATATGTCCTCTTCAAGTTTGATGATACCTGTCTAAAAGCATTTGAGGAGCTGAAGGGAAGATTAGTGACTGCACCAATTATCATTGCTATGGATTGGGAGCAAACATTTGAGTTGATGTGTGATCCGAGTGACATAGCAATCAGAGCCGTTTTGGGGCAAAGGAGAAATAAAATCTTTCACTCCATTTACTATGCGAGCAAAAATCTGAATCTAGACCAGATAAACTACACAGTTACCGAAAAAGAGTTGCTTGCAGTGCTGTGGGCGTTCGACAAGTTCAGACCCTATCTAGTGGGGACCAAGGTCATCGTCTACACAAATCATTCAGCTATCAGGTACTTGTTTGAAAAGAAAGATGCCAATCCGAGGGTGATTCGTTGGGTCCTCCTCTTGCAAGAATTTGACTTAGAGACCCGAGATCGAAAAGGGACAAAGAATCAAGTGGATGATCACTTGTCTAGATTAGAAAATCGGAGCCATGGAGCTGAAGGAGGGTCAATCAAAGAAACATTTCCTGATAAGCAGCTATTAGAAATCACCTCAAGTGAAGCCCCGTGGTATGCAGATTATGTGAATTTTATTGCAAGTGGGGTGACGCCCAACAAAATTGACACCCGATAATAAAAGAAGGTTCCTATATGATGTGAGGTTCTACATGTGGGATGAGCCATTCTTATATAGGCTATATGCAGATCAATTGGTGCGAACATGTGTCCCTGAGGAAGAGATGAATGGGATATTGCATGACTGTCATGCTTCGCCATACGGAGGTCATCACGGTGGAGATAGGACAACCCAAAAAGTGCTACAATCAGGTTTATATTGGCCAAAATTATTTAAGGATGCAAATGTATTTGTTAAAAATTGCGACAGATGCGAAAGAACCGGAACTATCACGAGGAAGCACGAGATGCCTCTGCAAAATATTCTGGCAGTAGAGCTTTTTGATGTTTGGGGGATTGATTTCATGGGACTGTTCCCATATTTTAATGGGCACAGTTACATCTTGGTGGCGGTCGACTATGTTTTTAAGTGGGTGGAGGCCATTGCTCTGCCTACTAATGATGAAAAGGTAGTGGTAAGCTTTGTAAAGAAGCACATCTTCACACATTTTGGGATTCCAAGAGTGTTGATAAGCGACGGGGGATTTCACTTTTGTAACAAATTGCTGAATAATGTTCTTTCAAAGTATGGAGTTAAGCACAAGGTTCCACTGCCTATCATCTTCAAACGAGTGGTCTAGAAGAAGTTTCAAATAGAGAGGTAAAGTAGATTTTGGAGAAAACAGTAAGTAGGAATAGAAAGAACTGGGCCCGGAAGCTGGATGACGCATTATGGGCATATTGCACTACATAAAAGAACCCCAAAGGTACTTCTCCGTACAAGTTATTTTATGGGAAGGTGTGTCACTTGCCCGTTGAGATTGAAATCAAAGCCTATTGGGCGATTAAAAAGCTAAATATGGAGATGGACTTGGCCGGTGAGAAGAGATTGCTACAACACAACGATCTTGATGAGTTTCGATTGTATGCGTATGAAAATGCCAAATTGCAAGAAAAGACCAAGAGGTGGCATGATAAGCATATCCAACATCGTGAGTTTGAGATAGGTCAAGAAGTTCTCTTGTTTAATTCAAGGCTAAAGTTTTTCCCCGAAAGCTTAAATCTCGATGGTCGGGTCCGTTTGAAGTGGTTAATGTGAAACCTCATGGAGTGGTGGAATTGCGTGATACGAGTTCCAATGAGACATTCTTGGTAGATGGCCAGAGAGTAAAACACTATTGGGATGGTGACATTGCACGTCACAAAACCTCGATGGATTTGACGGAGGCGTGAAGAATGTGTTGCGTCGTGCCGCGACGTTAAATCAGGCGCTTCTTGGGAGGCAACACAAATATTTTCTTTTGTTTTCGTAGTTTGTTTATTTTTCCCGTTTGCTCTTTATTTCTGATTTTTTTTCTAGGAGTTCCTTGAATTTTTATTGTTGTAGGAATTAGTTCTTGTATGTATTTAAAAATAGAAAAAAAGCTCCACGTATGGGAAAACAAGGTGGATGCGTCGCATCCCCCTCAGCGTGCAAAAATAACAGAGTAACTGCACAAGGCAGTGAAATCTGCCTATAACGTCCAATTTTTTTTTTAGAGAAATCGCTCGGGATGTGTCGCGTCCGAGTTCGCATCCTAGGTACATAGGTTCATAAATGGAGGCTACAAGAAAAACGTCCAAGCAACAAGAAAAATATAATAACAAGCAACCGCCCAAAAAGCCTACCGAAAAGGCAACAGGTGCTCCAAATAATAGAACAAAAGGAAGCGAACTGAGAAAGTGAAGAATTGCCGACTAGGCATTTAATTGATGAATCAGAGCAAGAAGAGGAGGAGCCGTTGGTAAGAGGACCGTGAAGAAGGATACTACAAAAACATCATCAAATCCGCCAAGCAAGGGGATCGAGATCAGAGAACCTGTGCCGCACCAAAGCAAATCCTCTAAGTAGAGTGAACCTAAAGATAAAGGGAAGTAGAAGGCTATTGCAGAATCTGAGTCCGATTCTGATTTGGATGATGCGCTCACACATGTCGACATGAGTGATGAAGATGAGGGTTGATGTGTGGCTAGAATTCGTGATTTTAAGCATTATATACCTCGCATTTTATGTGCTTT
>ML406010.1:0-21195 GCA_005239525.1 Nicotiana knightiana
AATTTAATTCTAAAAGTAACTCAAAGTACGTGTTCACGCAACTTCAATCAAACTTTTTAAAAATAAAAAATAAAATAAACAAAGCATTATTAATTATGGACACGTTCGCGTGACATGATTTTTGACGTGCCAAAGGAAAAGAGTATACATACGCGCAACTCAATTCTTTAATTATGAACAATCAAGTGATTAAAAGTAGTTTAAAGGTAAATGCACAGAGGCCCTAAAGATGAGTAGTTAAACAATTTAAGCCAAGTAATAATCACTAAGCGACCGTGCTAGAACCACGGAACCCGGGATTGCCTAACACCTTCTCCCGGGTTAACAGAATTCCTTATCTAGAATTTCTGGTTCGCAGACTTTAAAAAANAACACCAAATAAAATATTCCAAGTGGCGACTCTAATAAATAAAATAATCCCATTTCGAATAATGTCACTTTAATTAGAAAAACTCCCATACCCCTTGGGGTGTATAAAAAAGGAGGTGTGACAGGTATGCTCACACATCTATCTCAACATACTCATCTCTGCTACTTTTATCTTCTGGACATGGGAGTCCATGAATGCCCAACACTCTGTCCCATACAACATAGTCAGTCTAATTATGTTACAACCCAAAACTCGACCTGTTGTGATGGCGCCTATCATGATACTAGCCAAGATGACAACTCATACATACCAACTCTTTCCAATCAAAATATACTAAAGCAGATTTAAATAAGTGAGAACTTCATAAAAACCGGATGAAAATGTCACCACTCAATACAGAAATTTCCCAAAACCAGGATGTCACTAAGTACATGAGCATCTATACAATACTAAGTCTGATACACTGTATAAGAAAAACTGAAATTGAATAAGTAAACTCAGGGGTAGGGGAGGAGAGTCAAGGTCTGCGGACGCCAAGGCAGCTACCTCGATAATCTCCAAATGACTGAAAATTCTGAGAATCAGCAACCACCGTGACCAAAAATTTATGGATCTGCACACGAAGTGCAGGGTATAGCGTGAGTACAACCAAATCAATAAGTAACAAATCCAACCTTTAGACTGAAAGTAGGGATGAGCTCGAACATTACAGCCCACATACAAAACTGACAGTACAAAAATTTATGGAAAATGTGACAGTAATATCTCAGAAATTCATAATCTGTAGGTAACGGTACAAGAGTTTAGGCATGCTTTTAGGTTTAACAAATAAACTCAGAATAGATAAAATATGTCAAGTCTGAATGATATGAGGAATATGACATCTCTATATCTGCATGGAAATATGCATATTGTATGTGATGCAACACAATAAAAACCTCACATACTCACACCCTCGGAGTACTCAACCTGACAGTCTCAATTCTCACTCCTCACACTCAATCACTCTACATTGTACAGGGCATATCCAACCCAAATGCAAATAAGTCCAGGGCAGATCTAGCCCAAATGAAAATAAATCCAGGGTAGATCCAGCCCAATGCAAATGAATCAATAGCAATTGCGCTCACTATGGGTGTGCAGACTCTGGAGGGGCAGATCCAGCCCAAGCGCTATAATAAGCCAATTCTGGGCATGAATCATTAAAGCCTAATGCAGCGTGCAGCCCGATGCCATAAATATCACTCATAAATAGGCCCTCGGCCTCACTCAGCCATCAATCTATCCAGTCTCTCGGGCTCAAAACACTCATGCTAAGCAGTCCAAATCAATGATACAGGATGTGACAATATATGATAATGGAGACTGAGATATGATATGCAATGATGAATGCGACTGAGTACATAACTGCAATTAAGCCAATAACTCAACAGCAAAGAACGATTATTGTGGTCCCAATAGTACCAGCATATAGCCTAGACATGATTTCTAGCATAAATCATACCTCAAGTGCTCTAACACATGGAGTTCAGTAATAATGTTCATATAAGATAGCTACACAATTTTGTGGAATCAAATAAATCACAATTACTATGGTGCACGACCACACCCCCATCACCTAGCATGTGCGTCATCTCAACATTAATCATATAGCATGAAATTTCAGGGATACATACCCTCATAGTTTAGAAGTTTTACTTGCCTCAAACCGTGCGAAACTCTACTCCAATAAGTTCTTGCCTCGCGAATCGGCCTCTGAATGCCTCGAATATAGACATAAATAATTTGATACAATCAACACGAGCTAAAGGAATCAATTCCATATGAAAATACTAAATTCTTAATCAAAAGTCAAAAAGACAACTAAAAAGTTAACCCCTAGGCCCACCTCTCAAAATCCGATAAAAGTCAAAAAAATCCGGCCCATTCAACCACAAGTCCAACCATACTATATTTACCAAATTCCGACACCAATTCACCACTCAAATCCCCCAAATAAACTCTCCAAATCCCTGGCCTCAAACTCCCAAAATTCCACCCCCAAAACACACAAACTAGGTGGGAAATTCAATGAGGAAACAAGATTATTGAATAAAAATGGTCACAAGTGACTTACGTCAAGAAACCCCTCGAAATCCCTCTCAAAAATTGTCTTAGCCCGTGTTTGAAATGTCCAAAATGATGAAAATCACAAAAACCCTTCGACTTATATTCTGCCCAGCGCTTTTCGATCATGAAGACTCACCTGCCGCACGTGCGGCTCCACTTCTGCGGAGAAGAGCCCGCTTCTACGAAAATCACTTAAGCACTAACCAGCCACACTCCGGTTCTGCGACCTCAGCCTTTCCTACCAAAATCTGTATTTGCGGAGACCCTATCGCATCTACGGGCTCGTAGATGCGAAAAATCCATCACACCTGGGACTACTGCCAAACACATGTTGGACCGCACCTACGACCCCTTAGTCGCTTCTACAGCTCCGCACCTGCGGTGTATGCCTTGCAGGTGCACCAGACTGATCACACCAGCTCTTCAAAAATTCCAAAATCCAATATGATTTCAATCTGAATCACTCCCGAGGCCCCCGGGACCCATCCAAACATACCGTCACATCCCAAAATACTATACTAACTTAGTCGAGGCCTTAAATCACATCAATTAACATCAAAAACACGAATCTCACCTCGATTCAAGCCTAATAAAAACTAGGAAATTCCAACTTCTATAGTCGATGCCGAAACCTATCAAATCAATTCCGATTGACCGTAAATTTTGCACACAAGTCATAAATGACAAAATTGACCTACTCCAACTCTCGGAACAAAAATCTAATCCCGATAACCACAAAGTCAATTCTTGGTCGAACTTCTCAATTTCCAAGAACTTCAAATTTCCCCACTTTCGTCATTTCAAGCCTAAATCAACTACGGGCCTCCAAATCACTATCCGGACACACTCTTAAGTCCGAAATCACCCAACGAAGCTATCAGAACCATCAAAACTCCATTTTGGAGCGATTTACACATTAGTCACATCCGGTCAACCTTTTCAATTTAAGCCTCTAACCTTGGGATTAAGTGTCTCAACTCATTCTGGAACATCCCTGGAACCGATCCAACTACCCTGGCAAGTCACATAGCAACAATTAAGCATAAAATGAGTAGCAAACGGGAGATCGAGGATACAACACTTAAAACGACCGGCCAGATCGTTACAAACGACCACTGTCTAATACTTACCTTTAAGTTTAGGCAGCACATTCTTATCACATATAACACCGGATGCAAGCTTCCACTTAACCCACCCCACTCCAATATGATGTGTAATATCCTTGTCAACCTCCCTATTTCCTTGGATTATAGACCCTAAGTACTTGAAATTATCTCTCGTGGAAATGAGTTGTGTGTCAAGCCCCACGTCTATGTATTGGTTATGTCGCTGAACTTGCTCTCCAAATATTTTATAGTGGTCCCATACTCAATTTTTGAAACCTTTAGATTCTAGGGTATGTCTCTAAACCTCCATCGCATTGATAGTGCCTCGTGCCTCGTCAATCAGTATAATATCATCCTCAAATAACATACACCATGAAACCTCTCCTTGAACGTGATGTGTCAGTGTACAAGATAAATAAAAACGAGCTAAGAGCTGACCCTTGGTGCAACCCCATCACAACTACAATGTAATCTGATTTTCATTTCAGTGTCCTCACCTGAGATTCTTGGTCCCATAATTTGAATAGATTGTAGGGTATGTCTCTAAACCCCCATCTCGTTGATAGTGCCTTGCGTCACGTTAATCAGTATAATATCATCCTCAAATAACATACACCATGACACCTCTCCTTGAATGTGATGTGTCAGTGTATCCAATGCAAGACAATAAAAATTGGCTAAGAGCTGACCCCTGGTGCAACCCCATCACAACTACAATGCAGTCTGATTTTTCTTTTAGTGTCCTCACCTGAGTTTTAGCTCCATCATACATGTTCTTAATCACCCAGTGTAAGCCATAAGAACACCTCTAACCTCCAAACATCTCCATAGAACATATATTAGGAATTTTTCATATGCTTTCTCTAGATCAATGAACACCATATGCAAGTCCCTCTTCATCTCCCTATACTACTCCACCTGCCTCCTTACAAGATGAATGGTATCTGTAGTTGAATGATTCGGCAAAGCTCGAACTAATTTTCAGTAATAGACACGCCCATCCCCACCCTCGCCTCCACCACTCTCTCCCAAACTTTCATAGTGCGGCTCAAAATCTTCTTTGTCGTAAAAATGATATTACACACCTACTGAATCATTCCAAGCCTACCCTCGACTTTCTCAATTTTAATACGCCTATAATATTCAGAATCACGATGACTCTTGGACTACATCAAATCACCCAGCAAAATTTTCTTGTCTCCCTCTTCATTTAGGAGTTTATGAAAGTATGACCCCCATCTATGTTAAATATGTTTCTCGTCTATCAATATTTTGCTATCCTCGTCTTTGATGCACTTCACCGAGTCCAGGTCATGGGCCTTCCTTTCTCTCACCTTGGTTAGCCTGTATAGTTTTTTGTCCCGCCTTTGTTCCTAAGTTCCTCATATAAGCATCCAAACTCTATAGTTTTAGCCGCCATAACCGTTAACTTTGCCTTCTTCTTGGTCTTTTTTTATCGCTCTCTATTCATTCTCTTCTTCTCCTCATTCTTGCTCTCCATTAGCTTCAGATATGCTTCTTTCTTGGATTCTACTTTTTCTTGGACCATATTATTCTACCACCAGTCCCCTTTGTGCCCACCAGTGTTACTCTTCGAGACCCCTAACACCTCTCTAGCATATTTCCTGGATCAATTCACTGTCGAGGTCCACATAACTCGCGTCCCTCTTACTCGACTTAGCTCCCAAATCCACCAACTTCTCCCCCAACTCCCAAGCTTTATACTTAGTCAAGCCTCCCCACTTGACCGTCAACACTTTTTTTCCTCTTCCACATGATCTCCAAGTCCATCACCAAGAACCTATGTTGGGTCGAGAGATTCTCACTCGGGATAATCTTGCAATCCATGCAAAAACCTCAAAGAGTAGGTAATCAATATGGGTCTTGGCTACCGCACTTCAGAAGGTGACCACATACTCCACATTCTTCTTAAAACTCGAGTTAGCTATCACCAAATCAAAAGTTTTAGCAAAATCTGATGGCGAAGTTCCACCTCTATTTTTATCCCCAAAACCAAAGCAACCATGCACATCGTCGTAACCCTAAGAAAACATAGTAACCTAAGAAATCATCTTGATGTGGCCATTGAAATACTCTTCTATCAAAATATCTCGAAAATTAGAATTCCATGCACTACCTCTTCGAATTATCCCAGAAACGTCTTTTGACCTCCTTACCCAATCCCACCTAAGGTACGTAGGCACTAATAATGTTTAAAGTAAGCCGTCCAACAATTATCTTAATAGCAATCAGCTCGTCCTTCACCCACTTGACCTCTACCACCAGCTCCCTGAGTTCCCTATCAACCAAAAATACCTCCCCCACGCTTCCTGAGTACCATAGTTTATACACGTCTAAATCACGTGCCTTAGACCCTTTCCATGTAGTCTACTGGACACAAGCTATGTTAATCCTCCTCTTCTGTAGGATCTTCGCTAACTCTCTAGACTTCCCCGTCAAAGTTCCTATGTTCCAAGACCTAAATCTCAACCTCAAGGCTCTCTCCCCTCCACTCCTTGATCCCCCTGCTCCACCCGAGGACACAACCTTACTCCATCATCATTCACCCCGGCCACTATAGTCTAAGAGATACAAATCTAGTCCTATCGTTGATACAAAACAATAATAGTAATAAGGAGCAGAGTATAACAACAAGGAATATTAAGACACACAAACGATAGTAAGGAGTGGAACATGAATACATCACATGAAATAAATTTGAGGAGCACACAACAATATGGCAAAACACATCAGGATATTCATGAACACAAAACACTAGTAATGGTAGAATGGTATAAGGAACACAAGACAATATTGAGGATCATGAAACAATATAGAAAAACAAACAAAACAAGGAGAGAATATTGCAACAGTGGATATCAACAAACACAAAATAATAGTAAGTGGTTGAACAAATATAAGGAATATAAAATGATACTAATAAGCATAGAACAAATGGAAAACAAAACAGGAATAGTAGAGCCTGGTTTTACAATCGTCGGAAATAGTGGAGCTTTATCGAAAAGCTGATTAGAGGTACTGGGATGCGCCGGAGTGGCAGAACCCGACTGGGAATCTAGTTGTAGTGGTATTCATGTGCCTCCGCGTGTCTGGATCTTGCCAAAGATCATCGGCCCTATTCACTGTATACAAACCACACAGACACCAAGAGATGTAGAGAGAGGGAAGAGGAGAGAGAGACGGTGGGAGCATTGATAAAAAGAAGAAACGACATGAAAAAGAAAAGATAGAAGAGGAGAGAGATAGGAAAGATAGAAGAGAGAGGAGAGGATGGGAGAGAGAGGAGAGGAGGAAAGAACCTACCTGTGGCAGGATAGTGGCCCCTGACACTTGATTCGTCATCGGTTGTGAAGGGACCGTTAGGAATCAGATAAAGGGTGAGTCTGAGCGAGAGAGAAAGGTGGTCATATAACTTCAGATTTGATTTCTGAAGTTGGATTAAGGAGACTGAACTACTTTAGATCCGAGTATACTTTACAGAATTTTGTGCAATGAGGCATACATTTAACTGTGGCCTCAAAATTAGGTATATATGAGTATATGCGTTAATACGTTTAATACAAGTTTCATTATTATGTGCTACTTCATATAATTTGAGCTTAGGGGAGAATGAAAATTGAGCTATTTACAGACATACCCTATATTTGTGCCACCTTTTAATCTGTACCCTATTTTTAAAAATTATTGATTTGGTACCCGTTTGACAAAACATTCATTATAATATGACCATTATACCCCTGACAACACATATAAAAGATGCAACACGCATAATACGGTTCTTCACCATCACTCCGTCCCTCCTCACATCTTCTCTTGCATATGCCATAATCACGAAACCAGAAAGTTGAACTAGATTCAAATTCCAAATTCAAATCATCTTCAGAATTCAAATTACAAAATACATTGTAAGTATTGCAAATCATCTTCAAAATTCAAATTAGTTTTTGAAACTGATTGATCTTCATGAATTCATTATGCTTTTTAAGTTTTAATTCAATCAATCCATATATTTTAATCACAGTAGCATGAAGTTGTTTGGTGGATAAAATACGCTGATGTTTTGCCCTGGATTCAACAGTTTTGTCATGAGTTTTTCAAAAACTTCAGCAAAACATGCTGAAGTTTTTTAGTTCATTTGCAAATACTTCAGCACTAAAATATGCTGAAGTTTTGTCCTGGATTCAATAGTTTTGTCATTAGCTTTTTCAAAAACTTCAGCAGAAGATGCTGAAGTTTTTTAGTTCAATTGCAAATACTTCAGCACTAAAATGCTGAAGTCTTGTCCTGGATTCAATAGTTTTGTCATGAGCTTTTTCGACAACTTTAGCAGAAGATGCTGAAGTTTTTTAGTTCATTTGCTAATACTTCAGCACTAAAATATGCTGAAGTTTTGTCCTGGATTTAATAGTTTTGTCATAAGCATTTTAAAACACTTCAACAGAAGATGCTGGAGTTGTTTAGTTCATTTGTAAAAACTTCAGGACAAAACTGCTGAAGTTTTTCACCAAAACGCTGAAGTCTTTTGTCTTGAAGTATAAACAAGCTGAAGTTTTTTAGTTCATTTGCTAATACTTCAGCACTAAAATATGCTGAAATTTTTTCCTGGATTCAATCTTTTTGTCATGAGTTTTTTCCCAAACTTCAGCAGAGATGCTGAAGTTGTTTAGTTCATTTGTAAAAACTTCAGGACAAACCTGCTGAAGTTTTCCTCCTGCACTATGTAATTTTCTCCTGAATGCTGAAGTTAAATTTAGTTCATGCTTAAGTTTTGTCCTGCATTAAACAACTTTTTCATGAGCTTTTTCTCAAAAACTTCTGTATAAACAAGCTAAAATGTTCTAGTACATTTGCTTAAACTTCAGCTTCAATGTGTTTACGTTTTTCTCATGCAGTATGTAATTTTCTAATGAATTTTTTATGAACTTCATAACTAAATTCTTTTATTCAGTTTCCTAATACTTGGCACTAAATATGCTTCTGCAGGACGAGTTCGATTTAAAAGGGGCGACCAAATAGGGCAAAATCATCTTTTTAAAAGGCATTTAACAAAAAAATGTGTACGGATACAAACAAAAAAGGAAGTTTTACACCCTATAGAAAAGCTTTATACCCTATTTATTTTAAATAAATAACATTTTAAAAAATAATATTATATAGCTACCTTTTACCCTTTATAACAAAATATCTAATTATGGTTACATCCTACCCTTAAGCCACCATATACGCTAATATTTTTCTCTCTCCTTTTTCAGATTTTCTCTCACCTAATCACATTAAAACTCACAAAACACATTCTCTCTCTCTCTCTCTCTCTCTCTCTCTCTCTCTCTCTCTCTCTTTTGATACACTTTACTCTCCCACAAAACCCCGTTTCAGACATCTTCTCCCACCATTCGCACTCCACAGTTGAATTATCTCCCATTGCCTAGGTCTCCCCCATTCGCACTCCCAGTTGAATTCTCTCTAAAATATCGGTTTTATTTTCTGATACAAGTTTTTGGGGTAAGTATTTAGCTTTTTCGATTTTGATACAAGTATTTATCTTCTTAGGTTTGGATACAGATTTTTTTTTGCTTCTTAAACAATAACCATTGTTACTGTTCGTACAACAGAAAGCTTTCGTTTTTATCTCCAATGTCGGATTCAACGTCACACAAGATGCTAACCAGAGGTATACCCACCAAACAACTCAATTTAGATGGGCCCTCTTTCTCTTTGCAAATCACTCAATTGGTGTCTGAATTTGCAGGTGTATCACCAAATATATCTTCAGAGAGAAGAACTAAATTACACAATGACAAATCGAAAGAAGTCCAAGTTGAGAAATCTTCAAAAGAAAAAATAATTTCAGTTGCGGAAAAGAGGAAAAATCCTATGAATGATGTTTCATGTGTCAAGATTAAGAATGTTGATGCAAAAAAAAGCTCGGATACATGGCACGAAAAGGTAATTTTTATTGTATCAATATGTATTCAAAGTAGTCGACGCTTATGTGTATATTGATGAGTTCATAATATTTAATGTATTTTATATGCATGTTGATGTATTCGTATGTATTTATATGTATTCATAAGTACTCAAACAATCCATAACTCATTTGCACATTTACAATGTCATTCACTAAGTTGTGCTTACGTATTCTACTATATGTTGTATTTAAATTTATTTAGATTTATTCAAATTTAATATGTATAGGTTTGAAAGCCTTCTGTTAACTTTCATGCTTGTGCTTGTTTAGCTACACTTGTGAGTTCTATTGTTTTCTCTAAAATGACTGACCTAAGTTCTACTGAGTTTCTGTGATTGATTCAAAGATTGTGCTTCTATGTCAATTCTATGTGCTGCTATCATGTTTATTAGCCTAATTCAGATTATGTCCATAACTGCCTTTAAAGGTTTGATTAAGGGTTGTAACTCTCTGTTGGATTAGTAATGGTGTTAATGATTAGTAATGGGTTTATATAGCTATGATGTCACGACCCAATTTACCCTACGAAAGGTATCGTGACGGCACCTAGTCTCTGACTAGGTGAGCCGAAAATTCGCGAAAAATGACAGAATCAATAAAATAAAGACAGAAAAGAACTCAACTAGATATAACGTAGTTGCTCAGCATATACATTTTTACTTCCCAAAACCCGGAATGTCACCATAGTCACAAGCTCTGTACTAATTGTAGCTCTATACAATGAAACAGTGGAGAAATACACAAGTTTTCTATTCCTACACTAGAGTAGAAGGGGACTCGTGGGATTCTGCGGACGCGGCAGAATTACCTCGCGGTCTCCTGGCTGCTACTAGAACGACTTCTAGCCACAATACGGGGTGCTGGTACCTAGATCTGCACATGGGGAAAACATGCGCAGGAAAGGGCATGAGTACTCCACATTCGGTACTCCGTAAGTGTCAAGCCTAACCCAGTCAAATAGTGACGAGGTCAGGTTGAGGACCTACTGAGTTTGTAAAGCAAGTCAATATATATAATTTAAAATAGTGAAACATAGGTAAGCAATGATAAGCAAGATTTAACGAAAACTGTAAGATTTAATAATAGAAAGAGATCCCTCGGCTCAGCACCTCATATATCTCAACAGTAAATGCGCAATACAGTACATGGGGAAAGCTCCCGGATCTCAGTTTGTAGTCCCAATTTAAATATGCTATGCAGTACAGGGGGGAAGCTCCCAGATCTCTTTCCGTAGTCCCAATTTAAATATGCATTTCAGTACAAGGGGAAAGCTCCCGGATCTCGGTCCGTAGTCCCAATTTAAATATGCTATGCAGTACAGGGGAAAAGCTCCCGGATCTCGGTCCGTAGTCCCAATTTAAATATGCAAAACAGAAGTAAGTCAATTATGGCTTAATTAAACAGTCCAGGAAAAATATAGGCAGGAATAGAGTAAAGCAACCTAAGCATGATGTGACTAGTAGAAAATAAGAGGAAATCAAGTCAGAGCAGGTAGGCATGATTACTCTTAAGCTATCTACTCAATTAAGATAGAAATAGTAATATATGAATGAAAATGAGCGATTTCATATGAGTAAAAATAGGATTTTATCAACAATGACCCGTGTAAGCACTCGTCACCTCACGTACACGGCGTCCACGTAAAAAAATCAGTATAAAAATTCCTAAGGGAAAGTCCCTAACACAGAATTTGGCAAGCCGATTACCTTGACTGCGCTAATCAACTCAATACCACGCTCTTGCCACGAGTATCTGACTCTGGGGGGCTCAAATCTATTCAAATCGATTGCATGGTGTAGATATCACTTCAAGGGAACAAAATAGCTAATTATTTGTAAGCTAATATGCAAAATTAGGAAATTCGCACAGAAAGTCCCCCAGGCCCACGTCTCGGAATAGGGTAAAATTTATATTTCCCGAACACCCATTTGCTCATAAACCCACTCGAACAAGAATCAACAAAATCCGACGTCTAATTCTCCCAAAATCCTCAGATTTCTACTTGGGAAAATTTCATCCCATTTCCATGGTTTTTCATCCAATTTCATTGATTAGATTGAGGAAAATGATAGAGATTAACGATATATAAAGGGATTAAGGTTATAAAACGTTACCTATGATCCTCCTCTTCAAATCCCACGAAAAATTGCCAAGTTCCGAGCTCACAATCGATTTTGGAATTATGAAATTCAAACCCTCGGATTTTTGGTATAAACTGCCCAGACATTTCGCACCTGCGACACTGGGATCCCACCTGCGGTGCCGCAACTTCGGAAACCCAATCGCAGGTGCGGAAATTCATTAAGTGGCCTGGGGTCGCACCTACGGCACCCCTTTCGCACCTGCTGCCCGCACCTGTGGAAATACCATCGCAGGTGCGGGAATTCATATAATGTCCTGGGGTCGCACCTGCGGCACCCCCTTCGCACCTGCGTGTCCGCACCTGCGGAAATACCATCGTAGGTGCGAGACACCAAAACCAGAATGGTTCAGCTGTTTCTCAACTCCTCAAACTCAGCCGTTGGGCATCCGAAACAACCTCGAGGCCCCCGAGACCGCGACCAAACCTACCAACTGACCCTAGTACCTTGTTCAAACATGGTTGAGCCTTAAAAACACGTCTCATAACATCAAAATCATCAATTATGCATAGATTCAAGCCTAAGAACTTAGAAAGTTTCTAGAATTCACATCTGATGCCGAAACACGTCTAAACTCATCCGAATGACCTCAAATTTTGCACACATGTCATAAATGACATTACGAACCTTCTGTCACTTTCGGAAATCCATTCTGAGTCTGATATCAAAATCTCAACTATCGGCCAAAATTGCCGAATTTCTAACTTTCGCCAATTCAAGCCTAATGCACAACCGACCTCGAAAACACATTCCAAACACGCTCCTATCCTCGAAATCACCCAACAGAGCTAACGGAGTCGACGAAATTCCATTCCGGATCCTTCTTCACACAACGAACCTTTACAGACGCAATATCCTTTGACTTGAGCTTTCTGGCCTGCCTATCCAATATAGCCACAGACTCCTCAACATATGATAGATCCTCGTCCAATTGGACTGAGCTAAAATCCAAGACATGAGTCAGGTCACCGCGATACTTCCGGAGCATGGAGACGTGGAACATCGGATGAACCCCTGCTAGGCTGGGAGGCAGGTCTAGCTCATAAGCAACCTGCCCAACACGTCGCAACACCTCAAATGGACCAATAAATCTCGGACCCAGCTTGCCTTTCTTCCCTAACCTCATGAAGCCCTTCATAGGAGATACCTGAAGCAAAACCCGATCACCAGCCATAAATGCCAAGTCACGAACCTTCCGGTCCACATAGCTCTTCTGCCTAGACTGAGCTGTGCGAAGTCTCTCCTAAATCACTTTCTCCTTGTCCAGGGCATCCTAAACAAAGTCTGTACCTAACAATCGGGCCTCGCTCGGCTCAAACCATCCCATAGGAGACCTGCACCGCCTACCATACAAAGCCTCATATGGCACCATCTGAATGCTGGAATGGTAGCTGTTGTTATAAGGAAACTCTGCAAGAGGCAGGTATCGATCCCATGACCCTCCAAAATCCATCACGCATGCAAGGAGCATATCCTCGAGAATCTGAATCATGCGCTCGGACTGCCCGTCCGTTTGAGGGTGAAAAGTTGTGCGCAACTCTACCCTGGTGCCTAACTCCTGCTGAACGGCTCTCCAGAACCGTGAGGTGAACTGTGTACCTCTGTGTGAAATGATAGATACTAGAATATCGTGGAGGCGAACAATCTCTCTGATATAAATCTCAGCCAATCTCTCCGATGAATATGTGGTCAGTACTGGAAGGAAATGGACTGATTTGGTCAGCTGATCCACTATCACCCAAATAGCATCATGCTTTCTCAAAGTCCGAGGAAGTCCAACCACAAAGTCCATGGTGATCCGCTCCCAATTCCACTCTGGAAGCTCAATCTGCTGAAGTAACCCTCCCGGTCTCTGATGCTCACATTTGACTTGCTGACAGTTGAGACACTTGGCTATAAACTCCACTATATCCTTATTCATTCTTCGCCACCAATAGTGTTGTCTCAGATCCTAGTACATTTTCGTGGTACCCGGATGGATGGAATACCGCGAACTATGGGCCTCCTCAAGAATCAACTCCCGAAGCCGATCCACGTTGGGCACACAGATACGGCCCGACATCCTCATAGCCCCGCCATCTCCTATAGTCACATCCCTAGAATCACCCCGCTGGAAAGATCCAATCTCACTAACTGACTGGCTAAGGACTGGACATCTAAGGCTAGAGGTCTCTCTGCTGCATGAAGGTATGCCAAACTCCCCAAACTCTCCACCTAGCGACTCAAGGCGTCGGCCACAACATTGGACTTTCCTGGGTGGTATAATATAGTGATGTCATAGTCTTTTAGCAACTCCAACCACCTACACTGGTGCAAATTTAGATCCTTCTGCCTGAATATGTGCTGCAAACTCCGGTGATCCATGAATATCTCACAGGGAACACCATATAAATAATGACACCATATCTTCAGGGCGTGAACAATCGCTGCCAACTCGAGATCTTGAACAGGGTAGTTTTTCTTATGAACCTTCAACTGTCTGGACGCGTAGGAAATTACCCTACCGTCCTGCATCAACACCGCTCCCAAGCCAATCCTCGAAGCATCACAATAAACTGTATAGGACCCGAAATCGGTAGGCAAAACCAACACAGGAATTGTAGTCAGGGCTGTCTTGAGCTTATGAAAGCTCTCCTCACACTCGTAAGTCCATATTAAAGATGCACCCTTCTAGGTCAGTCTGGTCATAGGCGCTGAAAGGGATATAAATCCCTCCACAAAACGGTGATAATACCCAGCCAAACCGAGGAAACTGCGGATCTCAGTAGCTGAGGATGGTCTGGGCCAACTCCGTACCGCCTCCACCTTCTTCGGATCTACCTTGATCCCATCCGAAGACACCACATGGCCTAGGAATTCCACAGAGTCAAGCCAAAATTCACACTTAGAAAACTTGGCATAAAACTTCTTCTCCCTCAATGTCTGAAGCACGGTCCTCAAGTGCTGCTCATGGTCCTCCTGGCACCTAGAATATACCAGAAATTCATCAATGAACACAATGACGAAAGTATCAAGATAAGGCCGAAATATGATGTGCATCAGGTGCTTAAAGGCTGCTGGGCATTCGTCAGCCTAAATTACATAACAAGGAACTCATAGTGGCCATATCTGGTCCTGAAGGCAGTCTTCGGGATATCCGGTTCCCGAATATTCAACTGATGATAACCAGAACGTAGATCAATCTTGGAGAACACCATAGCACCCTGTAACTGGTCAAATAGATCATCAATGTGAGGCAATGGGTACCTGTTCTTCACTGTCACCTTATTCAGTTGCCGGTATTAAACACTCATAAGCATCGAGCCATCCTTTTTCTTCACAAATAATACCGAAGCTCTCCAAGGTGATACACTGGGCCTGATGAATCCCTTCTCTAGAAACTCCTTTAATTGCTCCTTCAACTCCTTCAACTCAGGAGGAGCCATGCGATAAGGAGGAATAGAAATGGGCTGAGTGCCCGGTAACAAGTCAATGCCGAAATCAATTCTCTATCGGGTGGCATACCCGGAAGATCCGTTGGAAATACATCAGAATAGTCCCTGACACCTGGAACTAACTTAGCTGTAGGGGTCTCGGCACTAACATCTCTCACATAAGACAAATATGCATCACAGCCCTTTTCAACCATCCGTTGAGACTTAAGAAAATAAATGACTCAGCGGGGAGTATACTCCAAGGAACCACCCCACTCTAACCTCGGTAATCCTGGCATAGCCAGCGTCACGATCTTGGTGTGACAATCAAGAATAGTATAGTAGGGAGACAGCCAGTCCATACCCAATATGACATCAAAATCTACCATACTAAGTAGTAGCAAATTAGCTCTGGTCACAAAACCACTAATAGTAATCAAACATGACTGATATATGCGGTCCACAACAAGAGAATCTCCTACCGGAGTAGAAACATAAACAGGGGAACTCAAAGAATCCCGGGCTATCCCCAGATGTGAAGCAAAATAGGAAGACACATATGAATATGTAGAGCCTGGGTCAAATAATACCGATGTATCCCTATGAAAAATGAGAACAATACCTGTTATGACTGAATCTAAAGCAATGGCCTCGGACCGGGCCAGAAGAGCATAGTACCTGGCATGGCCTCCCCCTCTAGGGCAACCTTGACCTCCCCGACCTCCACCTAGAGCTTCCTGAGGTGGTGGGGTAGCAGCTGGGGCTGGAAGAATAGCTGGAGGACCTGCGGGAAGACGTGGAACCTGATAAGTCTGAGGTGGTGCACCCCTCCTCACTCTGGGGCAATCTCTAATCATATGACGAGGGTCACCACACTCAAAACAACCCTTCAGAGGACATGGCGGCCGCTGCTGACTCTAAACTAGCTTGCTGGGCTGGCCAGTGATATCACCTCGAGCAGGAGGCACCTGAGATACTGGTGGTGCATAATAAGGCTCCTGAGGTCTAGGAGGAGCTGGAATACCGCTGGCTGGTGGGAGAGATGAATGAACATGGTGACTCACAAAACCCCTACCATAGCGTGCTGCTCGTGCACGGGCTCCTGAAAAATGGCCAGTCTCTCGAGACCTCTTGGCCTCTCTCTCCTTCCTGTCCCGGGCTAACATAGTCTCAATCCTTCGGGCAATACTCACGGCCTGCTGGTAAGTAATATTGGTCTCCAGCTCTCTGGCCATGCTGGTCTGAATACTGGGGTGGAGTCCCTTAATAAAGTGTCGAACCCTCTCTCTGACAGTGACAACCAAAGCTGGTGCATGGCGAACCAAGCATCCCTGAAGCTCTGAGGGACAAACTCAAGTAAGAACATCTCGAAAAACTGAGCCCAAGTAAGTGAAGTTGCCTCGTCCGGGCTACTAAGCTCAAAAGCACGCCACCACTGATAAGCTGCTCCCCTCAGCTGGAAAGCAGTGAAAGAAACCTCACTCATCTCCACAATACCCATAGTGCGGAGAATGTGATGACACCCCTCAAGAAAACCCAGGGCGTCATCCGAAGCTAGTCCGCGGAACTCAGGTGGGTGGTACTTCTTGTACCTCTCAAGTCGGAGCTGCTCTGCCTCAGGAACAACTATCCTAGTCTCATTCTGAGCTGGAGCTGCTGGGGGCATATGAATATACTTTGAAACCTGCCCAATATGAACCCTCTGCTCAGGAGTACGGGACGCGGGAGTCTGTGTCCCTCCTCCGACCTAGAATATAGCTGGAGCTATCGGGAGTAGACCCGCCTGAGACAGAGTACTGAAGGCACTCAAGAACTGGGCCAATGTCTCCTGGAGGTCTGGAGTAACAGTAGGGACCTCCTGTTCCCCTCCAACTGTAGCTACTGGGGACTCATCTGCCTCTGCTCTAGCCGGTGCTCGGGATGCACCACGTGCTCGTCCCCTGCGCCAGCCCCTGCCTCTGGTGGCTCTGACTGGGGGGATCGGGTGCCTGGTCATTAGTATGTCAGCGGACATGTACGAACCATCTCCAAGCAAGAATAGAATAAAGTTGAAGAATTTGATGACACCAACTAGCACGATAAGGAATTCTAAAGAATTTGATTTTTCTTAACAATTACATAGCCTCCCGAAGATAGATACGGACGCTCTCCGCACCGATTCACGAGACTCTAATAAACCGTCTTGTGACTTGTGACTCTTATGAACCTAGACTCTCTGATACCAACTTGTCACGACCCAATTTACCCTCTGAAAGGTACCGTGACGGCACCTAGTCTCTATGACTAGGTAAGCCTAAAATTTACGAAAAATGACAGAATCAATAAAATAAAGACAGAAAAGAACTCAAGTAGATATAACGTAGTTGCTCAGCATATACATTTTTACTTCCCAAAACCCGGAGTGTCACCATGGTCACAAGCTCTGTTCTAATTGTAGCTCTATACAATGAAACAGTGGAAAAATACACAAGTATTCTATGCCTATACTAGAGTAGAAGGGGACTCGTGGGATTTTGCGGATGCTACAGAATTACCTCGCAGTCTCCTGGCTGCTGCTAGAACGACTCCTAGCCGTAATACGGGGTGGTGGTACCTGGATCTGCACATGGGGAAAACATGCGCAGGAAAGGGCGTGAGTACTCCACATTCGGTACTCCGTAAGTGCCAAGCCTAAACCCAGTCAAGTAGTGACGAGGTCAGGTTGAGGTCCTACTGAGTTTGTAAAGCAAGTCAAGATATATAATTTAAAATAGTGAAACAAAGTTAAGCAATGATAAGCAGGATTTAACGAAAACAGTAAGATTTAATAACAGAAAGAGAGGCCTCGGCTCCGCACAACATATATCTCAACAATAAATGTGCAATACAATACACGGGGAAAGCTCCCGGATCTCAGTCCATAGTCCCAATTTAAATATGCTATGCAGTACAAGGGGAAAGCTCCCGGATCTCTGTCCGTAGTTCCAATTTAAATATGCATTTCAGTATATGGGGAAAGCTCCCGGATCTCGGTCCGTAGTCCCAATTTAAATATGAAATATAGTACAGGGAGAAAGCTCCTGGATCTCGGTCCGTAGTCCCAATTTAAATATGAAATATAGAAGTAATTCAATTATGGATTAATTAAACAGTCCAGGAAAACAACAGGCAGGAATAGAGTAAAGTAACCTAAGCATGATGTGACTAGTAGCAAATAAGAGGAAATCAAGTCAGAACAAGTAGGCATGCTTACTCTTAAGCTATCTACTCAACTAAGATAGAAATAGTAATATATGAATGAAAATGAGCGATTTCATAGGAGTAAAAATAGGATTTTAGCAACAATGACCCGTGTACGCACTCGTCACCTCACGTACACGGTGTCCACGTAACAAAATCAGTATAAAATGCCTAAGGGAAAGTCCCCAACACAGAATTAGGCAAGCCACTTACCTTGACCGCGGTAATCATTTCAATACCACGCTCTTTCCACGAGTATCTGACTCCGGGTGGCCCAAATCTATACAAATCGATTGCATGGAGTAAATATCACTTCAAGGGAACAAAAGAGCTAATTATTTATAAGCTAATATGCAAAATTAGGAAATTCACTCAAAAAGTCCCACGGGCCCACGTCTCAGAATTGGGTAAAATTTATATTTCCCGAACACCCATTCACTTATGAACCCACTCAAACAAGAATCAACAAAATCCGACGTCTAAATCTCCCTAAATCCTCAGATTTCTACTTGGAAAAATTTCATCCCATTTCCATGGTTTTTCATCCAATTTCATTGATTAAATTGAGGAAAATAATAGAGATTAACGATATATAAAGGGATTAAGGTTAGAAATGTTACCTATGATCCTCCTCTTCAAATCCCACTAAAAATTGCCAAGTTCCGAGCTCACAATCGATTTTGGAATTATGAAATTCAAACCCTCGGATTTTTGGTATAAAATGACCAGACACTTCGCACCTGTGACACTGGGATCGCACCTGCGGTGCTGCACCTGCGGTGCTGCACCTGCGAAAACCCAATCGCAAGTGCGGAAAATCATTATGTGGCCTGGGGTCGCATTTGCGGCACCCCTTTCGCACCTGCGGAAATACCATCGCAAGTGTGGAAATTCATATAATGGCCTGGGGTCGCACCTGCGCGCAACTGCGGAAATACCATCGCAGGTGTGAGAAACTAGAACCAGAATGCTTCAACTGTTTCTTAACTCCTCAAACTCACCCGTTAGGCATCGAAACAACCCTGAGGCCCCCCGGGACCTCAACCAAACCTACCAACTGACCCTAGTACCTTGTTTAAACTTGGTCAAGCCTTAAAAACACATCTCATAACATCAAAATCATCAATTATGCATAGATTTAAGCCTAAGAACTTAGGAAGTTTCTAGAATTCACATCCGATGCCAAAACACATCTAAACTCATCTGAATACCTCAAATTTTGCACACATGTCATAAATGACATTACGGACCTGATGTCGCTTTCGAAAATCCATTCCGAGTCCGATATCAAAATCTCACCTATCGGCCTTAATTGCCAAAATTCTAACTTTCGCGAATTCAAGCCTAAATCCACAACTGACCTCGAAAACACATTCCGAACACGCTCCTAACCCCGAAATCACCCAACGGAGCTAACGGAGTCGACAGAATTCCATTCCAGATCCGTCTTCACACAGCTCTAGCTACGACCAAATTTCTAAAGCTAAATTCTACATTTATGGACTATGTGTCCAAAATCACCCCGGATTTCATCACTCAACGCTCCGACAAGTTCCAATAACATAAATAGACACGGGAGAAGCAGTTAATAGGGGATCAGGGCGCTAATTCTTAAAATGACCGACCGGGTCGTTACATCCTCCCCCTCTTAAGAAAATCGTTCGTCCTTGAACGAGCATAGAAATATACCTGAAGCTGGTAAAAGATGAGGGTACTGACTCCGCATATCCTGCTCGGTCTCCCAAGTCGCCTCTTAGACTGGCTGACCCCTCTACTGAACCTGTATTGACACAATATCCTTTGATCTGAGCTTTCTGAACTGCCTGTCCAATATAGCCACATGCTCCTCAACAGATGATAGATCCTTGTCAACAATTGAACTAAGCTGAAATCCAAGACATGAGTAGGGTCACCGTGATACTTCCGGAGCATGGAGACGTGGAACACCGGATGAACCCCTGCTAGGCTGGGAGGCAGGGCTAGCTCATAAGCAACCTCCCCAACACGTCGCAACACCTCAAAAGGGCCAATAAATCTCGGACCCAGCTTGCCTTTCTTCCTGAACCTCATGACGCCCTTCATAGGCGATACCCGAAGCAAAACCCGATCACCAGCCATAAATGCCAAGTCACGAACCTTCCGATCTGCATATCTCTTCTTCCTAGACTGAGCTGTGCGAAGTCTCTCCTGAATCACCTTCACCTTGTCCAGGGCATCCTGAACCAAGTTTGTACCCAACAATCGGGCCTCGCCCGGCTCAAACCATCCCACGAGAAACCTACACTGCCTACCATACAAAGGCTCATACGGCGCCATCTGAATGCTGGACAGGTAGTTGTTGTTATAAGCAAACTCTGCAAGAGGCAGTTATCGATGCCATGACCCTCCAAAATCCATCACACAGGCACGGAGCATATCCTCGAAAATCTGAATCGTGCGCTCAGACTGCCTGTCCGTCTGAGGGTGAAAAGTTGTGCTCAACTCTACCCTGGTGCCTAACTCCTGCTGAACGGCTCTTCAGAACTGTGAGGTGAACTGTGTACCTCTGTGTAAAATGATAGATATTGGAATACCGTGGAGGCGAACAATCTCTCTAATATAAATCTCAGCCAACCTCTTCGATGAATATGTAGTCAGTACAGGAAGGAAATGGGCTGATTTGGTCAGTCGATCCACAATCACCCACATAGCATCATACTTCCTCAAAGTTCGAGGAAGTCCAACCACAAAGTCCATGGTGATCCGCTCCCACTTCCACTCTGGAAGCTCAATCTGCTGAAGTAACCCTCCCGGTCTCTGATGCTCACATTTGACTTGCTGACAGTTGAGACACTTGGCTACAAACTCT
>ML406010.1:22483-33723 GCA_005239525.1 Nicotiana knightiana
GAAATGGGCTGATTTGGTCAGCCGATCCACAATCACCCAAATAGCATCATGCTTCCTCAAAGTCCGAGGAAGTCCAACCACAAAGTCCATGGTGATCCGCTCCCACTTCCACTCTGGAAGCTCAATCTGCTGAAGTAACCCTCCCGGTCTCTGATGCTCACATTTGACTTGCTGACAGTTGAGACACTTGGCTACAAACTCCACAATATTCTTTTTCATTCTTCGCCACATATAGTGCTGTCTCAGATCCTGGTACATTTTTGCGGTACCCGGATGGATGGAATACCGTGAACTATGGGCATCCTCAAGAATCAACTCCCGAAGCCCATCCACGTTGGGCACACAGATACGGCCCTACATCCTCATCACCCCATCATCTCCTATAGTCACATCCCTAGAATCACCCCGCTGGACTCTATCCTGAAGAACCAAAAGGTAGGGATCATCATACTGGCACTCTCTGATACGGTCATGAAGGGAAGATCGAGCAACCACCCAAGCTAATACCCGGCAAGGCTAAGAACGATCCAATCTCATGAACTGGCTGGCAAAGGACTGAACATCTAAGGCTAGAGGCCTCTCAGCTGCATGAGGGTATGCCAAACTCCCCAAACTCTCTACCCGGCGACTCAAGGCGTCGGCCACCACATTGGCCTTTCCTGGGTGGTATAATATAGTGATGTCGTAGTCTTTTAGCAACTCCAACAACCTACGCTGGCGCAAATTTAGATCCTTCTGCCTGAATATGTGCTGCAAACTCCGGTGATCCATGAATATCTCACAGGGAACACTATATAAATAATGATGCCATATCTTTAGGGCGTGAACAATCGCTTTCAACTCGAGATTATGAACAGGGTAGTTTTTCTCATGGACCTTCAACTGTCTCGACGCGTAGGCAATTACCCTACCGTCCTGCATCAACACCGCTCCAAAGCCAATCCTCGAAGCATCACAATAAATTGTATAGGACCCAGAACCGATAGGCAAAACCAACACAGGAGCTGTAGTCAGGGTTGTCTTGAGCTTCTGAAAGATCTCCTCACACTCCTCTGTCCATATAAAAGATGCACCCTTCTGGGTCAGTCTGGTCATAGGTGCTGAAATGGATGAAAATCTCTCCACAAAACGGCAATAATACCCATCCAAACCGAGGAAACTACGGAACTCAGTAGCTGTGGACAGTCTGGGCCAACTCTGTACTGCCTCCACCTTCTTCGGATCTACCTTGATCCCATCCGAAGACACCATGGTCCTCAAGTGTTGCTCATGGTCCTCCTGGGACCTAGAATAAACCAGAATGTCATCAATGAACACAATGACGAAAGTATCAAGATAAGGCAGAAATATGATGTGCATCAGGTGCATGAAGGCTGCTGGGGCATTGGTCAGCCCAAATGACATAACAAGGGACTCATAGTGGCTATATATGGTCCTGAAGGCAGTCTTCGGGATATCCGGTTCCCGAATCTTCAACTGATGATAACCGGAACGTAGATCAATCTTGGATAACACCCTAGCACCCTGTAACTGATCAAATAGATCATCAATTCAAGGCAATGGGTACTTGTTCTTCACTGTCACCTTATTCAGCTGCCGGTAGTCAATACACATACGCATCGAGCCATCATTTTTCTTCACAAATAATACCGGAGCGCCCCAAGGTGATACATTGGGCCTAATGAATATCTTCTCTAGAAACTCTTGTAACTGCTCCTTCAACTCCTTTAACTCAGGAGGAGCCATGCGATAAGGAGGAATGGAGTTGGGCTGAGTGCCCGGCAACAAGTCAATGCCGAAATCAATGTCTCTATCGGGTGGCATACCCAGAAGATCAGCTGAAAATACATCAGAATAGTCCCTAACAACTGGAACTGACTTAACTGTAGGGGTTTTGGCAGTAACATCTCTCACATAAGCCAAATATGCATCACACCCATTTTCAACCATCCGCTGAGCCTTAAGAAAAGAAATGACTTGGTGGGGAGTATACTCCAAGGAACCTCTCCACTCTAACCTCGGTAATCCTGGCATAGCCAGTGTCACGGTCTTGGCGTGACAATCAATAATATCATAGTAGGGAGACAGCCAGTCCATACCCAATATGACATCGAAATCTACCATACTAAGTAGTAGCAAATCATCTCTGGTCTCAAAACCACTGATAGTAATCAAACATGAGCGATATACGCGGTCCACAACAAGAGAATCTCCTACTGGAGTAGAAACATAAACAGGGGAACTCAAAGAATCTCGGGCTATCCCCAAATGTGAAGCAAAATAGGAAGACACATATGAATATGTAGAGCCTGGGTCAAATAATACCGATGCATCCCTACGACAAATGGGAACAATACCTGTAATGACTGAATCTGAAGCAATGGCCTCGGACCGGTCCGGAAGAGCATAGTACCTATCCTAGCCTCCCCCCTAGGGAGACCTCGACCTCCCCGACCTCCACCTCGAGCTGCCTGAGGTGGTGGGATAGCAGCTGGGGCTGGAAGAATAGCTGGAGGACCTGGGGGAAGATGTGGAACCTGATAAGTCTGAGGTGGTGCACCCCTCCTCACTCTGGGTAATCTCTGATCATATGATGAGGGTCACCACACTCAAAACAACCCCTCGGAGGATGTGGTGGCCGCTGCTGACTCTGAACTGGCCTGCTGGGCTGGCCAGTAATAGCACATCGAGTAGGAGGAACCTGAGATACTAGTGGTGCATAATAAGGCTCCTGAGGTCTAGGAGGAGCTGGAATACCGCTGGCTGCTGGGAGAGCCTAATGAACAGGGCGACTCACAAAACCCCTACCATAGCGTGCTGCTGGTGCACGGGCTCCTGAAAAATGGCCAGTCTCTCGAGACCTCTTGGCCTTTCTCTCCTCCCTGTCCCGAGCTAATATAGTCTCAATCCTTCGAGCAATACTCACGGCCTGCTGGTAAGTAATATCGGTCTCCAACTCTCTGGCCATGCTGGTCCGAATACTGGGGTGGAGTCCCTCAATAAAGCGTTGAACCTTCTCTCTGACAGTGACAACCAAAGTTGGTGCATGGCGAGCCAAGCATCCCTGAAGCTCTGAGGGACAAACTCAAGTAAGAACATCTCGGAAAACTGAGCCCAAGTAAGTGAAGCTGCCTCGTCCAGGCTACTAAGCTGAAAAGCACGCCACCACTGATAAGCTGCTCCCCTCAGCTGGAAAGAAGGGAAAGAAACCCCACTCGTCTCCACAATACCCATAGTGCGGAGAATGCGATGACACCCCTCAAGAAAACCCATGGCTTCATCCGAAGCTAGTCCGCGGAACTCAGGTGGGTGGTACTTCTTGTACCTCTCAAGTCGGAGTTGCTCTGCCTCAGGAACAACTATCCTAGTCTCATTCTGAGCTAGAGCTGCTGGCGGCATAGGAATATACTCTGAAACCTGCCCAATATAAACCCTCTGCTCAGGAGTACGGGCCGCGGGAGTCTGAGTCCCTCCTCCGAACTGGCATATAGTTGGAGCTATCCGGAGTAGACCCGCCTGAGACAGAGTACTGAAGGCACTCAAGAACTGGGCCAATGTCTCCTGGAGGTCTGGAGTAACAGTAGGGACCTCTTGTGCCCCTCCAACTGTAGCTGTTGGGGACTCATCTGCCTCTGCTCTAGCCGGTGCTCGGGCTGCACCACATGCTCGTCCCCTGCACCGTCCCTGCCTCTGGTGGCTCTGATTGGGGGGTCAGGTTCCTGGTCATTCGTATGTCCGGTACGGGTACGAACCATCTCCAAGAAAAAATAGAATACAGTTTAAGAATTTGATGACAACAACTAGCACGATAAGGAATTCCAAAGAATTTGATTGTTCTTAACAGTTACATAGTCTCCCGAAGAATTTGCAACTAGTGTGCTGCTGGTGCACGGGCTCCTGAAAAATGGCCAGTCTCTCGAGACCTCTTGGCCTCTCTCTCATCCCTGTCCCGGGCTAACATAGTTTCAATCTTCCGGGAAATACTCACGGCTTGCTGGTAAGTAATATCGATCTCCAGCTCTTTGGCCATGTTGGTCCGAATACAGGGGTGGAGTCCCTTAATAAAGCGCTGAACCTTCTCTCTGACAGTGACAACCAAAGCTGGTGCATGGCGAGCCAAATCACTGAAACGGACTGCATACTCTGACACAGTCATGGCACCCCGGCGTAGCTGCTCAAACTCCGCACGCCAAGCATCCCTGAAGCTATGAGGGACAAAATCAAGTAAGAACATCTCGGAAAACTGAGCCCAAGTAAGTGAAGCTGCCTCGTCCGATCTACTAAGCTCAAATGCACGCCACCACTGATAACCTGCTCCCCTCTGCTGGAAAGCAGTGAAAGAAACCCCACTCGTCTCCACAATACTCATAGTGCGGAGAATGCGATGACACCCCTCAAGAAAACCCAGGGCGTCATCTGAAGCTAGTCCGCTGAACTTAGGTGGGTGGTACTTCTCGTACCTCTCAAGTCGGAGCTGCTCTGCCTCAGGAACAACTATCCTAGTCTCATGCTGAGCTGGAGCTGCTGAGGGCATAAGAATATACTCTGGAACCTGCCCAATATGAACCCACTCCTCAGGAGTACGGGCCGGGGGAGTCTGTGTCCCTTCTCCGGCCTGGGATGTAGCTGGAGCTATCCGTAGTAGACCCGCCTGAGACAGAGTACTGAAGGCACTGGGCCAATGTCTCCTGGAGGTTTTGAGTAACAGTAGGGACCTCTTGTGCCCCTCCAACTGTAGCTGTTGGGGAATCCTCTGCCTCTGCTCTAGCCGGTGCTCAGGTTGCACCGCATGCTCGTCCCCTGCCCCGGCCCTACCTCTAGTGGCTCTGACTGGGGGCTCGGGTGCCTGGTCATCAGTATGTCCGGTATGGGTACGAACCATCTCCAAGCAAGAATAGAATAGAGTTTAAGAATTTCATGACAGCAAGTAGGACGATAAGGAATTCTAAAGAATTTCAATGTTCTTAACAGTTACATAGCCTCCTGAAGATAGATACGGACGTCTCCGCACCGATCCGCGAGACTCTAATAAACCGGCTTGTGACTTGTGAATCCTATGAACCTAGACACTTCGATACCAACTTGTCACTGCCCAATTTACTCTCCAAAAGGTATCATGACGGCACCTAGTCTCTATGACTAGGTAAGCCTAAAATTTACGAAAAATGACAGAATCAATAAAATAAAGACAGAAAAGAACTCAAGTAGATATAACGTAGCTGCTCAGCATATACATTTTTACTTCCCAAAACCCGGAATGTCACCATAGTCACAAGCTTTGTACTAATTGTAGCTCTATACAATGAAACAATGGAAAAATACACAAGTCTTCTATGACTATACTAGAGTAGAAGGGGACTTGTAGGATGTTGCGGACGCGGTATAATTACCTCGCAGGTTCTTGGATGCTGCTAGAACAACTCCTACCCATAATACGGGGTGCTGGTACATGGATCTGCACATGGGGAAAACATGCGCAGGAAAGGGCGTGAGTACTCCACTTTCGGTACTCCGTAAGTCCAAGCCTAACCCCAGTCAAGTAATGACGAGGTCAGGTTGAGGCCCTACTGAGTTTGTAAAGCAAGTCAATATATATAATTTAAAAATAGTGAAACATAGCTAAGCAATGATAAGCAGGATTTAACAAAAATGGTAAGATTTAATAAAAGAAAGAGAGCCCTCGGCTCAGCACAGCATATATCTCAATAGTAAATGTGCAATACAGTACACGGGGAAAGATCCCGGATCTCAGTCCATAGTCCCAATTTAAATATGCTATCCGGTACAGGGGAAAACTCCCGGATCTCTATCTGTAGTTGCAATTTAAATATGCATTTCAGTACAAGGGGAAAGCTCCCGGATCTCGGTCCGTAGTCCCAATTTAAATATGCAAAACAAAATTAAGTCAATTATGGCTTAATTAAACAGTCCAGGAAAACAACAGGCAGGAATAGAGTAAAGTAACCTAAGCATGATGTGACTAGTAGCAAATAAGAGGAAATCAAGTCAGAACAGGTAGGCATGCTTACTCTTAAGCTATCTACTCAACTAAGATAGAAATAGTAATATATGAATGAAAATGAGCGATTTCATAGGAGTAAAAATAGGATTTTAGCAACAATGACCCGTGTACGTACTCGTCACCTCACGTACACGGCGTCCACGTAACAAAATAAGTATAAAAATGCCTAAGGGAAAGTCCCCAACACAGAATTAGGCAAGCCACTTACCTTGACCGCGCTAATCAACTCAATACCACGAGTATCTGACTCCGGGTTGCCCAAATCTATTCAAATCAATTGCATGGTGTAAATATCACTTCAAGGGAACAAAATAGCTAATTATTTATAAGCTAATACACGAAATTAGGAAATTCGCCCAAAAAGTCCCTTGGGCACACGTCTCGGAATCGGGTAAAATTTATATTTCCCGAACACCCATTCGCTCATGAACCCACTCGAACAAGAATCAACAAAATCCGACGTCTAAATCTCCCTAATCCTACGATTTCTACTTGAGAAAATTTCATCCCATTTCCATGGTTTTTCATCCAATTTCATTGATTAGATTGAGGAAAATGATAGAGATTAACGATATATAAACGGATTAACGTTAGAAAACGTTAAATATGATCCTCCTCTTCAAATCTCACTGAAAATAGCCAAGTTCCGAGCTCACAATCGATTTTGGTATTATGAAATTCAAACCCTCGGATTTTTGGTATAAACTGCCCAGACATTTCGCACCTGCGGTGCCGCACTTACGAAAACCCAATCGCAGGTGCGGAAATTCATTAAGTGGCCTGGGGTCGCACCTGCAGCACCCCTTTCATACTTGCATGCCCACGCCTGCGGAAATACCATCACAGGTGCAAAAATTCATATAATGGCCTGGGGTCGCACCTGCGGAACCCCCTTTCGCACCTGCGTGTCCGCACCTGCGGAAATACCACACCAGAACCAGAATGGTTCAGTTGTTTCTCAACTCCTCAAACTCACCCGTTGGGCATCCGAAACAACCCCGAGGCCCCCGGGACCTCAACCAAACCTACCAAATGACCCTAGTACCTTGTTGAAACTTGGTCCAGCCTTATCATAACATCAAAATCATCAATTATGCATAGATTCAAGCCTAAGAACTTAGGAAATTTATAGAATTCACATCTGATGCCCAAACATGTCTAAACTCATCCGAATGACCTCAAATTTTGCACACATGTCATAAATGACATTACAGACCTTTGTCGCTTTCGGAAATCCATTCCGAGTCCGATATCAAAATCTCACCGATCGGCCGAAATCGCCGAAATTCTAACTTTCGCCAATTCAAGCCTAAATCCACAACCGACCTCGAAAACACATTCCAAACATGCTCATAACCTCGAAATCACCCAGCGGAGCTAATGGAGTCGACAGAATTCCATTCTAGATCCGTCTTCACACAAATCTAGCTACGACCACATTTCTAAAGCTAAATTCCACATTTATGGACTATGGGTCCAAAATCACCCTGGATTTCATCACTCAACGCTCCGACAAGTTCCGATAACATAAATAGACATGGGAGAAGCGGTTAATAGGGGATCGAGGCGCTAATTCTTAAATCAACCGACCGGGTCGTTACATATGCTCTATAGTCCAACATGTATTTCTTACTTTGGCGGTGCAAAGCTGGTAAAAAAGGAAGCTTTGTTGTCATGCTGTGATGAAAATAAATAGGGTGATGACAACGATGGGGATGTCATCAAGATAGCATTGTTGTATCTCATACACACATGGATATTTTCATCAGAGAAGAAAACCACAACCATCCCACGAGTATATTTTGACTTGGTCAAGAGTGGGAGATACTCTGATTATCCATGGGGTACTTTTGTATTCAACTACCTTATTACATCCATTAGTAAGAAAATGGATTATCACAAGAAGTACTATAGGATAGTTGGGATGCCTCTTGCCATTCAAGTTTGGTATTATGAGTGTTGTTCAAAGATTGACCCCAAAATTGCAAAGCGCCTTGGTAATCGAGTACCCAAATTACTCAATTGGAAAACCACTTTCAATTAGCCAACTTATGCCTATCTGATGAATGGCATGTTCAAAGACCGGGGAAACATAGTAAGTTACTATTTCATAAGTTCCTGATATTTAATTTTTCATACAATATTTGATAAGTCCAGAGATCTGCATATAACATACATCTGAATAAGTATTGTGTTTTCAAGTTGCATACAACCTACAGTTCCATACAGCTACATACAACATAATCTACATACAACATACATATGCATACAACATACATCTACATACAACCTATATTTCTCATTTGCATACAACATTCATCTGCATACAACTATACTTTCCATTTGCATACAGCGTATAGTTGCACACACGCAAAATTTAAATATTGGTTGTATATAACATACAATTTTGATTTTCAGATTGTTTACAACGACATCCACCCAAGTGATGTAGAGCTTGTTGTTATTCAGATTCCTCTGAGAGGCGTTGAGGTAGATAACAGTCCTACCAATACTCATTCAGACAAGCATGTAGATGATTCGGAAGATTCAGATGACTTTAGTCCTACACCGCAGCTTCAGCCTTGTCACGACCCAAAAATCCCTAAGGTCGTGATGGCGTCGGACATTAATGCTAGGCAAGCCAACTCATTAATTAATTAAAATAACTTTTCGGTTTAAAACATTTATAAAAACACTTCCTTTCACTTCATCACATAAAAACCAAATAAGAGTCTGTTAATTAAAAACAATGGTTTAAAGATTTCACTTAAGCAATTATATCCCAACACATATCCCAGAACCCGGTGTCACAAGTGCATGAGCAATTTCTAAGAATTTAACAATCATTACAAGCCTGCCAGAAATACAACTGGACAAGGAAATTTAAATTAAATAAATACAGTACGAAGGAGACTCTGTCAGCTACGGATCGCCTCTGGATGATGCAGCTCGCCTAAGTCTCTGAATCCTCCACATTGCTATGAAAGTACCTGTGCAACAAAATGCACAGCAAGTGTAGCATGAGTACAAAAACAACATGTACTCAGTAAGTCGCCCGCCTAATCTCAGAGAGGTAGTGACGAGAGGTCAAATTAGACCCTTACTAAAGGTCAACTTAGAATATTTAGGTATGACACTAAGCATGATTTATCATAGGCAATTTATAAAACGGGATTTAAATATTTTTCAACTCCGTTCACGTTTAACACTTTATATCTTCGTCATATTAACAGTTAATCAGCATGGTGATTTAATCAAACAGTAATGAATCGACGGGAAGGAACAACTTCTTCCAAAATCTTTTAAATAACTTTAAATCTCTGTCATTTCACTTGATAATTTAGTATTTCAAAATCCGAAATTCTTGAAGATACATGCTACCCATAGCTCTACTAGCTCAATCATGCAATTTACTCCACATTCCATACTCAAATTCGTGGCTAAATTCAAAATTTACATTTCCTAGGTTTCTTCAAAAATTTCCCAAATTCCTACCAATTTCCATGCCTAATCCATGCATATAATCTTGTATTCATCTAACAAACGGAAGGAGTTTACTTACCTTGATACCTGACGAAAATCCCCCTTGAAAATGTTCTCCAAAATCGCCTAAGACAAATAAAAAATGGGTGAGAAATGACAAAAACCCGTCTATAAAACATTTTGCCCAGGCCTCCTTTCGCACCTGCAGTCTGATAGCCGCTCCTGCGGCTCCGCACCTGCAGAAATTCCATCGCAGGTGCGGCTCTGACTCAACCTAGCATTTCTCGCTTTTGCGGCTCTTCTTAGCACCTACGCTTCCGCAGGTGCGACCCATCTTCCGCACCTGCGGCCTCCTCAGCTTCAGCCCCAAAACTCGCACCTGCGGCGCCCTTAGCTGCACCTGCGGTCAAAGCCTCGCAGGTGCAGTTACACTAGATGACAGCAGCCTTCAGCCCTCTTCAACTTCAAACATTGATCTGTTAACCACCCGAAATCCACCTGAGGCCCCCGGGACCCCGTCCAATTATACCAACCTGTTCCAAAACATAATGCGGCCCCCGGGACCCCGTCCAATTATACCAACCTGTTCCAAAACATAATGCGGACTTGCTCGAGACCTCAAATCACATCAAACAACATCGAAACTACAAATCGCACCCAAATCCCAACTTTATGAACTTAGAAATTTCCAACTTCTACATCTGATGCCGAAACTTATCAAATCACGTCCGATTGACCTTAAATTTTGCACACAAGTCATATTCAACATTACTGACCTTCTCCAACTTCCGGAATCGCATTCCGACCTCGAAATCAAAACTTCCACTTCCGGTCAAATTTCTCAACAACCTTCAAATTTCGATCTTTAGCCAAATGACCTACGGACATCTAAATTCACTTCTGATCGTGCTTCCAACTCCAGAATCACCATACGGAGCTATTCCCATACTCAGAATCCCAAACAGACATCAACCTCACTGAAATGAACTTCAAGCCCAAATTCATGAAATCCTTCTAAAATTCTAACTTCCACAATATACGCCGAAACGCTCCCGGGTTATCCAAACCCCGAGCCGGACATAAACCCAAGTTCGAAATCATCATACAAACCTGGTGAAATCTTCAAATCCTGATTCGGAGGTCGTTTACTAAAAATTGCAATCTTAATTGATTTCTCTAACTTAAGGCTTCTAAAATGAGAATTTTCTTTCCAAACCAACTCTAAACTTCCCGAAATTCAACTCCGACCACACCTGCAAGTCGTAACACCTGAAATGGAGTTGCTCACGACTTCAAACCGCTGAACGATGCGCAAGAGCTCAAAACGACCGGTCGGGTCGTTACATTCTCCCCCACTTAAACCGACGTTCGTCCTCTAACGTGCTAAGAACTGCTCTAGTGTTACGTGAAATCACTGTTTAACATCTCGAGCACCTGCCTGTGCTAACACAACCCAGTTGAGCACATTATCTTGACCAAATCTGAAGATTTCTTCTTTTATCCATATAATAAGCTCAAAACCTAGTTCCAACACTTGAAATTTTCTCTGCCAGGCCTAGTTCCAATATATAACACTGCATCAACTACCATATGACATACCAGAACATGACTAAATGCCTTTGCTGAATCATCACCATGCACCACATAACTCATCATCTGACCACAATGACGTTCCCTGAACCTTAATAGCCAAAATTCCACGAACCTGATGCTCCCAATGCACCTCATGATATAT
>ML406011.1:0-53596 GCA_005239525.1 Nicotiana knightiana
ATGGAAACAACAACAGTTTTATTGCCTCCTGAGTGACGTTAGGCTGCCTCTGAGTTTTGCAAAGTGACAGGAAGTTTTTCAAATGCTGGTGGGGGTCTTCGATGTATGACCCTGAGAATAGCCCTTTGTTCTGCAATAAGTGCAGCATATTATTTGTTATCTGGAAGGACTCGGCCAGAATCTGAGGGACCAGTATTGCGGTGGCCAAATTCTCAGCTGTGGGTTGTGCCCAGTCATATAAGGGAGCCTCTGCCCCTAATTGAGCGACTGGGTCTACCCCATCATCCCCATTATTGTTTCGGTTGTGTGGATCTTCCATGTTGGTTTCAATTTGTTCAATTTGTGGTTGATGTTTGCTTTTCCGGTTGGTCCGGTTTAGGGCCTTGAAAACTTTCTCGGGGTCTGATAAGGCTTCAACTACTTCACCAGTCCTCGATGAGTTTCTAGGAATGCACCTGTAACACGTTAGCAAACGTTAAACTTTCAATGTAAAAACGAGAATTTTAAATAAAATTGATTATATTTAAGAATTTTATATTTCTTTCAACTCAATTGATAATACCGTTAATTCCCCGGCAACGGCGCCAAAATTTGATCACGCTCAACTATGTCTAATAAAAGACTAAGCGGGCGTCGCAAATATAATCCGGGGTATTATGCCCAGAGTCGATCCCACGGGAAATTTACGTATCAATTAAATCTTTAGAATATGCAACTTTTACTTAATCAATAATCTCAAGAATTTTTTAATATAAATAGGTGATGTTTTACTAATTCTACTGACAATAATAATAACTAACAATTACTAACAACGTATTGTAAACAATTATGATAAAGGTCTAAGGCTATGGTTTCCCCCGTTGGTGAACTTACTTCTAAGATATTTCCTATAACTTGATTAATTATTTCTATCAATCATAAACACTCTATATACCATAAATCTCTCTCAAGTAATTATGATAATTTACTAGACGCACTCTCTCAAGTTACGCTAGCTAGATTGCATTACAGTTCACTTTAGATTGCACCCGAGGTATCGTTATCTCTAATCCAACCTCTAAACCCTCGNAATTAACTACAACAAGAATGTAGTTGAACAAATAGAGATTAAACAACCAATCAAAACTATATTAATATTACCATAAGTTTGTCCCTCAATGGGTTCCACCAAAACCCTAGATTAAGAAAATTAGCTACTCATATTCATAAATATCAAATCTAAAATAACTTGCATAATTGAATTATAGAGTAATGAACTAAGGAGATAAAAATCAATGTTTTTGCTTTGCTGAGTAGTAATCCACAGGTTTTCCTTCACTTTAATGACTTCCCCTTTCGAATTGTGTTTTTGGGTCTCTTTATATGTTTGGGATAAACCCTAGTAGTGTAGGAGACTTCTATTCCAACCGGGAAACACTTACAACCTTTAAAACTCGGAATTTACTGGACCTCGGGACCCAGGCGTTTAGGCTCAAACGCCACCTTAAAGCCATGGCAGACCTGGCGTTAGGGGCCAAACGCCCCACTAACGCCAAGGTCAGCCTGGCTTTAGGGGCCAAACGCCCCACTAACACCCGGGTTGGCCTGACTTTAAGGCCAAAACGTCCGGGTATAGCCCAGGTCACTCCTTTTCGACTCTTGAGCGTATTTTCGACGTTGATGCATCCATTTAGCTCGATTTCCATCTCCAATGCACCTACACATGAAATAGACTCCATTATGCACATAAAAAGTGTATTTTAATCATTAACGCACATAAAATGTAAGGCATATAACTTGTTAAACCATGAATTCTAGCCACGCATCAATGGCCACCATCTTATTAGCCTCGACCTTTGTTTTTTCGGCCTTAGCATGGGCCTTTGCAAGTTCAGAAGCCTTCTGAGCTTCGAGCTTTTCAATCCTCTTAGCCTGAGCCAAGCACTTTTCCTTCGCACTTCGAAGTTGGGCTTCGATTGACGACAACTGGGCCAGGGCAGTCTCTTTATCAGTAGCAAGGAGGCACATGCCTTCCTTCCACTTGTAGGAGTCTACTTTCACTCGGTCGACCTCCTCCCTGAAAATCTCGGTCCTTTCAATCTTTTTCTGCAGCTGTGATAGTAAAATGTTAACCTCCGTTCCCGAATCAAGTCCATGATTTTTCAGAAGTGTCATTACCTGCTCGTCCAGCTCTGTATGCTCCTTACGAGCTTTAGCCTGATCAGCTCAGAGGTCCTTAATCTCCTCATCTTTCTACCCACAATGAAGCTTGAGAGCATTCCTCTCCTCTGAAAGCCTTTGAGATCAGCCTCATACTGGCTCAATTCAGCCCGGAACTTAGAGAAAGCATGTATAGAGAGGGAAAGAGTTAGACAAAAAATGAAGGATGCTACATCAACAAAAGAAATTAAACTTACTCGGCTCAGAATACGTTGGGCCTCTTCGAAGAGGTTGGATGCATCATTGATATCGGAGGCATCCCCGACCTCGGTAAAGTAGTCCCGAAAAGGATCCTCATCACCAGGGACTCTACCTATTTCGGGAGTCTCCAAAGCCTGAACATCCCGTATAGCCTCTTTGGAGTAGACAAGAAGGGATGGTGAGTGACCTGCTGTCATCGCCCCAAGTGAGTCACTAGGGGTGCTCTTTTCAACTTGAGGGGTATCGGGACCAGCCCCCTCATATATGCTAGCTGTTGGGCGAGAAGCAGTTTCGACCTCGAAAGACTCGGGGACTTTGCCTGAATCTTTCTCCAAATCTTCCTCATCATGTAGCGGGCCCTCACTAGTCGCCACCGATTCAGTGGCCTTGGAGATCTCGGTGGATCTTCTCACTCGAGTCACCAGCATCGAGTCACCATCTTCATTTTATTCCTCTTCCTCCCTTAATGCTTGGACTACATGGGTAGGAAGAGCAACAACATATGTCCTCGATTTTCTAATCGAGCTCTTTTTTTTCTTGGGTTAAGGATCCTCGGAGGTCGAGGCACTTCTTCTCTTATTATTTTTCCCCGGCTTTGGAGCCGGAGCCATAGCCTCTTCCTCACTAGGCCAAGGCCTCAGGTCCGCATCCTTGCTCAGTCCTGCACAAGAAAAGGTTAAGTAAGTGAAAGGAAACAGTGCCAATGCATCAGATATGTAAAAGAGGAAACTTACCATGGTTCTTTGCCTCTTATTGGCCTTTTTCCAAATCGCGCCAGCAACGTTCAGCATAAGTAGAGGTCGAAGCCAACTTTCGAACCCAGTTCTCGAGGTCAGGAATCGCTCGAGGCATACAAATGACCGTTGCATGATGAAAAAACATTAGATAAAATAGAAAAACAGAAAGAAGCATGGAAATCGACAAGGGAATAACACTTATGTTTCGAGTTCCATTTCTTGGGAAATGGCATCTTCTCCTTCGGGATGACATCAGAGGTCCTCACCCGAACAAATCGGCCCATCCATCCTCGGTCTTTGTGATGCTTGTCTATAACTCCACATTTTTAGTGCATTACTTACCTTATATTTTAGGTGCTTTAATGCTCAATTATACTATATTTTTGCTTAATTGAGTCTATTTTATGTGTAGGTACGTTTAAGACGACATTGAGAGCAAGATAGAGATTTTATGTGTATTTTATGCACTACAAAAATACCTCGTGATTATTTGATGATGGGAAATATTTTAATGAGATAATGAAAAATTGATTGAAGACAAATTGCAAAAGAAGACAAAAGAAACAAATGCAAGAATTTTGGAAAGGAAAACAAACAAAAACGTTAAAAAGGCAAAATAACAACTGAAGCACCAAATTGAAAAGAAAAGAGAAGGAAAACGTACTGCTTTATGTTCCTGGTCCAGCGCGACGCGCTGGCCTGGACCTCCATTACGGGGATTTTCCCTACTTTGTTCGGGACAAGGTTATTTCGGCCCTACACGGTCCTAACTTGTATAAAAAGGGTTCTAAACCTATTTTGGAGTGGGAGGGCGTGAATTTTAGAGGAAAACACAAGTATAGAGCCGTCGTGGAGGCCGGGTTTCATCTTTTCTTCCACCAAACTTAGTAATTTTTATGTTTCTTTGTATGATTTGTTGTTTGGCTACCATGTCTATGTGGAGCTAAACTTCACGTTCTAGGGTTGTGGTTCTTTCATGAATATTGTTATTCGAATATTGATTTTGATTTCTTAGTTTATCGCATTGATTTACTTATTTAATCTTGCGCTTAATTATTTGATTGCTTGATCACCAATTGAAACTATCTACGAATGTGGAGTTGAACTCGAAAGTGGGAATTCTAGATTGCATATAGGATTGAGTAGAGCAAGTTCTTGAACCTGGGCATCGGCGAACGGATTCGCGGTTAGGATAGATATATACCTAATTCTCTTGCTTGGTTAATTTACAGGAATTATAAATGCGTTTTTGTTGATTCTAACTCATAGACATATAGGCATTATAACGACCCGGTCTGTCGTTACGTAGAACTTGCATTTTTTTATTGCTTTCATTGACTTGTCATGGATTTATTATTCTATTATTGATGTGTTAGAGTCGATAGGCTTGAAATCGGAATGGTTAAATGAGAATTCAGTAACTTAGTATTTAAAGATAACCTTATAATGGGAAAAGTCAACTGAGAGTTGACTTATTGGGAAACGACCTCGGAATGCGGATTTTGTGGCTCGGATAGCTTTGTTAAACTTAGGAGTGTGTTCGGAATATTTTTGTGATGTCCGGTGTAGAATTAGGCTTGAATTGGCGAAAGCTAGTTTTGGCGATTTCCGGTTGGCAGTGGAAAATAGGCTATCGGGGTTGGAATGGAATTCTGATAGTTGGAACAGGTTCGTAATGTCATTTTAGATATGTCTGCAAAATTTTAGGTCAATCGGAGTTGTTTTGGGTAGTTTCGGCATCGTTGGTGGAATTTAGAAAATTCAAAGTTCATAGGCTTGAATTTGATGTGTTTTTGGGGTTTTGATGTTGTTTTTGATGTTTCGAAAGCTCAACTAAGTTCGAACAATCATACGTGGTGTGTTGGTATGCTTGGTTGGGGTCCCGAGGGGCTCGGGATAGTTTTGGGTGGTTAACGGGGAGTTTGGAGCATAATTGATGTTGCTGAAGTAGATGGTGCTGGTGTTTTCACACCTGCGGAAGAGGGGCCACAGGTGCAGGCCCGCAGGAGCAGACGAAGCTCTGTAGATGCAGAAGTTTGGCTGGTTGAAGGATTTCCGCAGGTGCAAGGTAATCGCCGCACCTGCGTAGCCGCAGGTGCGGGAGGTCGAGCGCAGGTGCGGAGGCTGAGGACTTTGGGGTCTTTCCGCAAGTGCGCACCTGGGAATGTAGGTGCGGTTCCGCAGGTGTGCGTAAGTGGTCGCAGGTGTGCATAAGTGGTCGCAGGTGCGGAACTACTGTTCAGAAAGTATAAAAACATGCCTTCGCAAATTTTAGCCATTTTTCTCAATATTTCATCCGGGTTTGAAGCTTTTGGAAGGGTATTGAAGAGGGGATTCGATAGTTCTTCATTGAGGTAAGGTTTTTGAATTCTACACTCATTTATATGTGATTAAAGGTCGGATTTATGGTGGAAAAATTAGGGAAAAATCAGTGTAAATTTGGGTAATTAGGGCTTGGGATTAAGAGTCTTTAAAATGGGAATTTGAGGGGTCATTTGGACTCCGAATTTAGTGTTCTTTATATGTACGGACTCGTGAGATGATGAAGCACAGTTTGGTATAAAAATTTCTGAGTTTCGAAACGTGGGATGGGGTGTCGGGTTTGACCTATTTCGGGATTTTTGAGTATTTTTGATACATTTCGATTGGGATTAGTTCCTTAGCATATTATAATGATATACATCTGATTGTTGGTAGATTTGGAGCACTCGGAGGCCAAATTTAGAGTCAAGGGCACTGTTGAATAGTATATTAGCCGGTTTTGAGTTAAGTAACGCTTCCAAACTTGGAACTGAGGGTTCGAAACCCCAAACTATTTGATATATGATGTTAATTAAGGTGACGCACTTGCCAAGTGACAGGCATGCGGGCGTACACCGAATATTTGTAGCCTGGCTCATCCCATGACACTGTCTAATGGTTATCTCAGGTTGATATTTGTACCATGAAGGTGGTATTTACCTTGAACGAAATAGAAATCATGCTAAGTATAAATGTAAGGCTTCACGCCGATATGTTTAGACCGGACCGGTCGATTATTGCTGTCTCTATTTATGATTATTGTTTTCATGTACTCAGTCCTATTATAGTATAGGTGTCATACCTCAGTCTCGTAAGTTTCTAGTTTATTCTATATTATCATTGGTTTGTACTGATTTTCATATGTTAGAGCATTTTGAGTGAGACTGGAAGGTACTGATTGAGTGAGGCTTGGAGCCTGGTTTTGAGATAGTTATGAGGTCGGACTACACACCACAGCGACCCTGGAATCATGCCTTTGTTGTCTTTACATCCCCAGTGAGCGCACATATATTGAGGGATGGATTTCCCTGGGCATGGATCTTCTCCGTGGGTCTCATGTTCCAGAGATGGATTTTCTCCGTGGGTCTCATGTTCCGGAGATGGATTTTCTCCGTAGGTCTTATGTTCCGGAGATGGATTTCCTCCGTGGGTATTATGTTCCGGAGATGGATCTTCTCCGTGGTGGCTGGATCGGCCTTCTTCCTCAGTACTAGGTGACAGTGTCACTTGTGTTTATGTAATATCCGGGATGTCCTTCCCTGGGTCGGGAGGCCGTAGTCTAGTACTGAGTGGACCACCTTATGAGAGTTCGATTACTGAGTATACATCATTCTTGATGCTATATGAATTCATGCTAGGATGCAGAGTTACAGACATATGTTGATGCGTTGTATTTATTTCCTGATATATTACTGTCATGTCCGAGTTATATACTGTTGTTCGAATTATCGGAGGTTTAGTCTGTCACTACCTCTCAGCCCTTAGTTTGGTTTTGTTACTACTGAGTTGGTGTACTCACGTTACCCCCTGCACCTTGTGTGCAGATCCAGGTACAGCGGGATTCAGCTCTGGTCAGCGAGTAGCAGCAGTTTTCATCAGAGTTGACGAGGTAGCAGCTAGCGACCGTGATCTCGTCTTCTCTTCCTTTTCTACCGTCGTATTTATTTTTAGACTATGTTAGTCATTTCTTTTTGGTTGTATTAAGTATTAGCAGTTCATGACTGTGTGACACTGGACCCGGGGTTTGTAAGAGTTGGGTTTTGATTTTTATAAACATGTTTTCAAATTCAAACTTACTATTATTATTGATTTCAGACTTGTTAAGAAGGATTTTTTTTTTTGAAATTGTATTTAGTTACATAAAATGGGTTGCTTACCTGGTTCCATGACAGACGCTATCACGACTCCGAAAATTGGTCGTGACAGGTGTTAGGTTAGCTTGAATAGGCGAGTAAGAACTCGACAGATTCTTATGAGCAATATTAACTATGTTAACCAATAAAACAGATAAATTAATTAGTTAATTCAATTGAAGAATACAATACGATTGTTATATAGTCCATAACCCTAGATCGTTTTCATTACATTGATATCATAAAAATCTGTTTTTCCCTTGTTCAGAGTTCACTATCTGTTTTCTTTATTTTAATTAGTTTAGAATCAAATATTATTAGGTTTAATTCTTGTTTAGATAATGATAGTCTAAATTTAGTTAATAGTTAATCACAAGTCCTTGTGGGTTCGATATCCGACTTTTAGACACTATATTACTTGACGACCGTGTATACTTGTGTGTGTGTTTGGTCACAACAAGTTTTTGGCGCCGTTGCCGGGGACTTAGAAATTAACTATTCTATATTAGACTTTTACTTTTACCTTTACAAGTTTTGATTTTTTTTTCTTCTCTTTTTGTAAATATTTTTATTTTTATAACAATTTTGATGTTTCTCTTAGTGTGTTCATAGTTCTCTCAACATGACATGTGGGGATGAAAAATCCGGAGGCTAGGTTATTGATGAAGACGCTTGGTTGACGGAAGATTTTTATGGCCCGTATTTTTGGGCTTGTCATGACTTGAACTCTGGGAGGTCTGAATTTGAATATGGGAGTAAGGGTTGGTATTGGGAAGAATATTCACGATTAAGAGAAGACGAGAAACGGCGTTATATTCTAACAAAATTGGTGAATGACTGGTCTAAGGAGAGAGTTGAACTTGCACAAGAAATTGACAGGTTTGGCTTGGTTGTGCGTAACTTAGATGCATATTTGAGTGCAAAGGTTGATGCGTGTAACACCCAACAATTTAATGATGAGTTGTGTGAAACTGAAAAGAATCTTCTAGACCACCTTGAGGATGTCAATGTTGGGAAGAGTGTTCTAGAGTCATATGATAATGTTATATTTGAAGACTCTAGTGCATGTAAACATGAGGATATAAATAGTAATAATTCTAGAGTTGGGGCGTATCGGTCCTCATTCTAAATATTTTTCGACATTGTGTTTGGATGATGACATGAAAATCGAGTCATCCGAGCTTTTGGAGGAGTCAATGGAAGAGGAACATGCTGCTTGCATTCTTGGATTTGTTGTGCAAGAGAGAAAAAATTACATTCCTCATATAAAGGCCGAGAAGTATAGAGTGAAAAATTTATTACTTGGCCTATTTATTTTTGTATCCCCGCCAAAGGAGCATAGCCACAGACTTGATGTCATGTTAGGGGTACAATTCATAAGTTTGAAGTGGAGGCAGAAAGTGGTTCACGTCATGTCGCGATGTTAAATTAGGCACTTGTTGGGAGGCAACCCAGCTTTATTGCTTTCTTTTAATTTTTTTTATTATATTATTTTTATTATTTTTATAGTGTTGTTTTGTTTTGTAGGATTATGAGCATAGGAAACAAAGCCAATGGAAGAGTGCAAAAGCGAGCTAGATGGTTGGAAATTAGTGTGGGTTGACCGCACAAGGACCATCCTTGGGAGAAGTCTGAGTACCCCGTGAGCTACTTGTGCTTTAGTCTTTGGCCTTTCAGGGAGTTTTTCTTATCCACCCTCATTATTTTTTTTCTTTATTTGTGCATTGAGGATACTACACTCTTTTAAGTGTGGGGTGGGAGGAATTCCTTTAGCTCATTAATAGTATTATATTAGTATGTTAATTTTTTTTTCAGTTTCATATTTTTTTATAATAGTGTAGTATTTCAGTTGATTAATTTTATAATAAAAAAAAGAAAAAGGTAGAAAAATTGGACTTTTCCCGGCGATGGATCTCCTAGACAGTTTTCTTGAGGGATTAAAGTCTAAACAAAAATCCAAAAATATGTCTTTTAGCTTTCTTTAGGTAGTAATAATCCCCTGTGGTTTTTCTTTGTGCCACGGTTCTTTTCCATGGGATGTAGTTTGAACCGGGTAGTAGTATATTTTTTTATTTTTAGAGTAGACTAGAATTTAGGGAATAAATGGAGGAAGAAAGATGAGATTCCTAGGCGCCTTGACTTGTTTGATAGTAACATATTTAAGCTTTGGCATGTGTATTATCTTCCCTATATTTTGATGTTAATCTTGATGCCTTTATATATTGGATAACATGTTTTGTGACGACTATTTCTCGTTTTCTTGATTTGTGTTCACTTTGCGCTTAATGCTTTATATCTCGTGGCTCCGTGAATACTTGCATTTGTTGAGAGTCGAAATGGGACCGTCCTTAATGAATCATGTGCCATATGTAGTGAGGTTTTTGTGTAGTCCAGGTTTTTGTGATTGAGTCTAGAACTTGCCCGGTATGTGAGTTGAAGCGAAATTTGAGGTGATGCTTTGTTTGAAAAATGATTTTAGGCTTTCTTTGATCTTTTTGAGCTGATTGCTTATCATAAATAAAATTTATCCTTAGTTAACCATTTTAAGCCTATTGAATTTTATTTGGTATCCACATTACAAGTCTATACCCTTTTTATTCTTAATTGACATTGTTTTGATCCTTTTACCTCTTAATGCACTTTAATTGTGAAATGAGCGCTAACCGAAGTAAGAAGGAACTAAGTGTGGGGTGGCTTTTGAGTGGGACCAATGAAACGAAGAAATTTGCACTAGTTTTGTAAAAGAATATGCCACTAGCGAAAATTGCAAAAAAAAAAAATAGATGAATAAAGTGTTGTTTTGTTCTTGCTAGTGGGTATGAATTAATATAGTGCTTAAATAAGAATGGAAAGTTTTTGGGGGTGATATTATTTGTAAAATTAAAGTGGTGTTGAAGAATTTGCGCTTAAGTTGTTTGGTGATGTGTTAAAGTGCTTAGGAGGGTGAACCACTATTCCTATATATATCCTACCCGTCCCTTAGCCCACATTACAACCAAAAAAAGTCCTAATTGATTTTAGATTGAGCGAGCTTATATTAGTAGAGATTTACATTAAGGGCAAGCTTATGGTACCAATTACATGCATGTGACTTCTTTTGTGAGAGTGAGCAATTTTCTTTGATATATGTGAGCATGAGATTCGAATGTGTGGATTGATTTTACTCTCTTTACTTTTGTTGTGAGGGAACATGGTTACATGAGGGATAGGTAACATTATTAGCTTTCTCTATGGTGTTGGGTTTTCAAGCCACGAGTACATTGTGACATTGAGTCGGTTTGTGAGGCTAGGATAGTCATGAACATGTTGTCTTTGTTCGAAATTTTTTGAAGTTGGCATAAGAAAAAAGGAAGTGTATGTGATTGCATATGCTAAGGTTTAATTGTTGTTATCAACTATGGTCATTGGTGTAGTGTGCCTCAATTGTGTAAAAATAAAGTGCTCAAGGATAGTGTGAATTGTTAGTTGACTCGAGGACGAGTAACGTTTAAGTGTAGGGTAGTGATGTTTGGCTATAACTCCATATTTTTAGTGCATTACTTACCTTATATTTTAGGTGCTTTAATGCTCAATTATACTATATTTTTGCTTAATTGAGTCTATTTTATGCGTAGGTACGTTTAAGACGACATTGAGAATAAGATAGAAATTTTATGTGTATTTTATGCACTACAAAAATGCCTCGTGATTATTTGACGATGGAAAATAATTTAATGAGATAATGAAAAATTGACTGAAGACAAATTGCAAAATAAACAAATGCAAGAATTTTGGAAAGGAAAACAAACCAAAACGTTAAAAAGGCAAAAGAACAACTGAAGCACCAAATTGAAAAGAAAAGAGAAGGAAAACGTACTGCTTTGTGCGCCAGGTGCGCCTGGACCTCCATTACGGAGATTTTTCCTACTTTGTTCGGGACAAGGTTATTTCGGCCCTACACGGTCTCAACTTGTATAAAAGGGGTTCTAAACCTATTTTGGAGGGGGAGGGACGTGACTTTTAGAGGAAAACACAAGTATAGAGCCGCCGTGAAGGCCGGGTTTCATCTTTTCTTCCACCAAACTTAGTAATTTTTATGTTTCTTTGTATGATTTGTTGTTTGGATACAATGTCTATGTGGAGCTAAACTTCACGTTCTAGGGTTGTGGTTCTTTCATGAATATTGTTATTCGAATATTGATTTTGATTTCTTAGTTTATCGCATTTGTTTATTTATTCAATCTTGCGCTTAATTATTTGATTGCTTGATCACCAATTGAATACTATCTACGAATCTAGAGTTGAACTCGAAAGTGGGAATTCTAGATTGCATATAGGATTGAGTAGAGCAAGTTCTTGAACCTGGGCATCGGGGAACGGATTCGCGGTTAGGATAGACATATACCTAATTGCCTTGCTTGGTTAATTTACAGGAATTATAAATGTGTTGTTGTTGATTCTAACTCCATAGACATATAGGTGTTAGGTTAGCTTGAGTAGGCGAGTAAGAACTCGACGGATTCTTATGAGCAATGTTAACTCTGTTAACCAATAAACCAGATAAATTAATTAGTTAATTCAATTGAAGAATACAATACGATTGTTAGATAGCCCATAACCCTAGATCGTTTTCATTACATTGATATCATAAAAGTCTTCTTTTCCCTTGTTCGGATTTCACGATTTGCTTTCTTTATTTTAATTAGTTTAGAATCAAATATTATTAGGTTTAATTCTTGTTTAGATAATGATAGTCTAAATTTAGTTAATAGTTAATCACAAGTCCTTGTGGGTTCGACATCCGAGTTTTAGTCACTTTATTACTTGACGATCGCGTATACTTGTGTGTGTTTTGGTCTCAACACTTTGTCCTCGTCAATGCTCGAGAACAACACCTTAGTTGCCCGACATTGCAGCTTGATCAACCCCCCAAAGATACGAGGGTTGTATAACTTGATGAGGTGATCGAGGGTGAACGAAAACCCCTCAGCTTTGCTGGTGAAGAACTGGAGCATGATCACTATGCGCCAAAAGGAGGGGCGTATTTGGCCCAAAGTCACCTGATATTGATGGCAAAAATCAATGATGACAGGGTCGAGGGGGCCCAATGTGAAAGGGTAAGTGTAAACACTTAGGTACCCTTCCACGTGGGTGGTAATGCTCTCTTTAGGGGAGGGGATCACTATCACTTTGCCTCCCCAGTTGCAATCCCTTTTGATTTGCTCGAGATACCCCACGGTTATCGAGCAAATATATCTCAATATGTGCTCACATGACCAGGGACCGATGGAGGTTTATCGGTTTTGAAGTCGAATTTAAGAACACACGGGCCAGGAACACACTCCTCAGGGAGCGGATCCACCCGCGTTTTATCGTTGGCCGGTCGTAAAGAAGAAGAGGAAGGTTTTCCCTTTTGTGGAACTATTTTAGATATTTTCGCCATTGTATAAGTTGAAGAAAAAAGAAGATAGTAAGGCTTGGTCGTAGGAGATTGGCAGTGAAACTTGAAGATTAATGGAAGAGAAGAACTTGAGAGAGATAAAAGCTTAGAAGAACAGATGAAGGTGAAGGTAAAGTTTAATTCAACAAGAAGCAAGCCTATTTATGGATTTACAGTGACGATTTAACGGCACTAACCGCCAACCGCCCACTGACGCTCCTTAATGGTTTGGGGAACTGTACCGACGGGACATTTCAGTCACTTCCATCGCTTACGTCACGGGGATGACATCATTGTTTATCAAGGTCAAAAAAATTGAAGGCTAAGTTCATTTCTTATCATTATACTCCAAGAAACGAGGGGCCTATCTATATATGGTAGAAATCGGGGCCACCCGATTTTATTATTTGATCAAGACTGGGAAGTTGCATCGAAGAGCTGAGGCATTGAGTTCGAGATCGAAATCTCTTTCGAAATCGAGGTCGATATCAATCGAAGCCAAGGAAGATAGGCTTCGAGTAACATTTCCAAGACTAGGATTGCTTGCGTTAGTTGATATTTCCGAAGGATATCGTAAATGTTCTAATAGATCTCATAGTGAGACACCCAGATGGTGCAATATAAACTAGTACAACTAGATATGAGTACTACAAAGATAGGCACTGGAAGCCTTGAAAGGATAAACATTACCTTAGTATGGCTCCCGTCCCTAGTAGGGAGAGAATGTTAGGCAATTCGAAGAGCCGGTGGATGGAGCAAGGGGAGCTAAAAGCAAAAGAATGTCTTGTTTGAGTTTTCAGAGTAAAGTAATAGACATAGATGTTAGCGGGAAACAAGAAGAGAGTTAATGAAGCATTATGAGTAAGATGTGATACATGGGTGATATTCAAGATATGATACATGGATGACATCGGTAGGTCAAAAAATGACAGTATTACAGAGTCTACAGTCAAGTGAAGGAAAAGACGAAAGGTGACAGGCGTTGAGACAAAAAAAGAGTATAAGACATAGAGTCATATCCTCATTTCGAGGAATAAGTTCGTGACTCCAACTCGACTACAAGAAGGGAGAGTTAAACACAGAGTAATAGAAATCATTATGGGCTGGTGAACAGGATAAACTAAACATGAATTAGGGTCTGAGTACTATGATAATAGTTAGCATCGTGAGAATTTCAGAGTGCGTTCCGGTGATATTATAAGGGACAACAGACAAAGATTCATGAGAAATTCAGAGAATGGTCATTCAGGAAGACGCTTCCCTAAAGCAAGCAATGTGAGCGGAGTTAAGCTCAAGGGACTGTATTTCCAGTTATACTAAGTGTCACTCTGGTAAGTAAGGAATTTCGTTATCCTGGATGCGGAAGGATTACCGCAAGGCGAGTAAGGGTCATCGATGATGTGAAAGGATGACAAAGATGAAGAGGTAAAACATCTATAGGTAGGTCATCGTAGCTCCAACACTTAGTACTCCCCAAAAGGGGGAATATGGAATGATGTGGTGTTAAGCCAAAATTAAGTGTAACCAGTAAGTATGGAATGGTAAAGGAAAAATGCGAAAAAAAATGAAAAAAGGATGAGATTGCAATTATCCCAATCCTACATATATGATACAATTCCAGAACATTATGCAAACACGACGTCAAGGAGAGGAAGTAAAGGTTCCTGCCCGAAATGTTATTAATAGATAAGGAGCCGGTGCGAGCGGTAAGTTGAAACAAAGGAAATAACCCAAGAAAGATTATACGGAAAATGTATATGAGAATGGGACAACGAGTAGTTGGTAGCTGATTAAGGAAGAGCCTAGTTATGGACAAATAGGAGGTTACATAAGAGTCAACAGATCGTGCAAGATAAACATAGTAAAACCCAATATAGTGAATTCAGCCTCGCAGTAACGTTATTGTAATACTTAAGAAGTATTCAGATAGGAGTTGGGGTTGTTAAAGTAACCCTATGTGTATTGTGGGAATGAAAGATAGTGCCACTGGAAAGACAGTCAAAATATCAGTTCAGAAGTAGCCCTACAAGCACAAGGTCGTGGAGGTAAGTAACTACGGATAATTGTAGGCGAGGAAGGACACCAAAATTTTATTGAATATACGATGTAATAATCTCGCAGCTATAGAAGAGTCAGAGGGTCCTCCCTAAGTACTACAGTGAAAGACTAGCTGAGGAAATGAGGAAGAAGGCTTCAACCTAAGCACAATGACCTAAAGAGGAAATAGTCTTGTAACAACAGTTTCACAACAACATTGTACGTCCTTCATAAGAAAGAGGAACCTACCGTGGCTAGTGAACGGGAAGTAAAGTCAAAAGTAATATTCGAGATCATATGAGTTGCACGAAAATGTTGGCATGCATGGGAACTAAGATAAGCTAAGTATGCACGCAACAAGGAGGTAGAAGACCAGGAAAAGTAATAGCTTACATTTACAGAAAGTTGAGAAGGAACAAAAGGAACTATTTGATCAATGATCCAGAGTGGTTATGTTATAAGTGCACTTGCGATTTCGGAGTATACACATATATTGACAATCATATAGTCGTAGAAGACTCCAATATAAGTAAAAAGGAAGAATTGAGTCCAAGTTATAGACAAAGAATTGAATTGTTAGAAGATTATATCCTGGATATTCTATAGCGTCCATGCAGGACTAAAGTAATAGCTAATACCATGAGACGCAGATTGGAAGATAGCTACACGAAGGTTGTTCAAAGGGAAGAGGAAACTAAAGAGTTACATCAACTAAGTAAATCAAGAGTCTGATTATTGGACTTAGAAAATTATAGAAATTTTGATCGAGAACATTGCAGGACCAACCTTAATATCATAGGTACAAGAGAGATAGTACAACAACCATAGTCTATAACAGCTCTACGATAAAGCAGTTAGAAAAGTAACAGCCTCATAAGAAGTCAGTATGAAGTTCCCATCGAATTGTAGTATTATAATAAAGCTCCAAGTTGTGGATGTGAATCATACCTATGTGGAAAAGAGGTTATGAAAGAGATACAAGATATGATGCGAGATATTAAGTAAAGTAAGGTAAAGGTGAACAACGTAAGAGATACTCAGATGCAGAAGGCTATGAATAGTCCATACTTCAGATAGAAGGCTAGAAGCACAGGGATTCTGTATCCAGGAATGATAGCAGCATCGTCAATGGTATATTTTCCAGCATATGGTTTCTAGGTACCGAAAGATCTATCCAAGAAATAAATAAAAGATAGAGATGATGAGATGTATCTCTTGATGTTCAAAATAATACAAGGAAATCTATGGTGAATAAAGATTGTGAGCAGTATAAATGGATATATGTAGGTCGCAAGCTAAAGTATGATAAAGCGACAAGGTTTTAGGAAGACAAGAGTAAGAACAAGAAAGGGTGAGTGAGAAGGCGACGAGAATGAATAAGTTCTCGGGGTTAAGCCCATGAAAACAAGAGAGCTGATGGGTTCTCTAAATTATAGAAGGCTCAGTATAGCCGAACGAACTCAAAGGAGTCTAAGACTAGCAGCATTTAGAAGAGATGGAATGCTGCCTTGGTAGTGAAATGAATGTGTAATTGTGACAGATAAAAGATAACATTTGGACCTTCGATTGAATAACATTTGATGAAAAAAAGGGAGAAGGAGCAAAGATTTCGCGGACGGTATTAGCCCCATAAGGTGAATCATATCGAAATACTATGAAATATGATTATGGAAATCACTTCAAATATTCCTCGATGCAATGTAAGCCCTAGTGGCAAGGTTTTACGTAAGAAGTTTCAATGTATCAGTGGTATATTGTAGGTCAATATTGCGGCAAATCATAATGGATGGACAAAAGTCACAAAGTATGAGCTGAGATTAAGTTATCATTCTTAAGATGAATAGTAATCAGGAAGCATTATAGGACTTAGATTTATACATATGGTATAAGCAACATGAGTAAGCTGGAATTTGATAGCAGACCTCCGCAACGATAAATCGAAGTAAGAATTATAGTATAGTATGGCCTACTTAGATGTAGTAAAGCTAATGACGCCCAGAGGGACAACTTGACATAATTTTGTATATGTTCACAAAGTGAGGCCTAGAGATTGGCTAAGAGCTGGAGGAAAGGGGAGAGAAGCATCACATAGGCACACATACAAAGTTAGAATCGTAAAGGCTGCATGATAGAAGGTAGCAACAGTTACGAGAATAGAAGGATTCTGACTACAAGTCATGGTGTGAGAAAGAATCTTAAAGGGGGAAATGCCCTGGCCTTTGCGATTCATTCACAGAACAGTTGCCTAAATGGCAAGAAGAGTATTAAAGTATTCGCAAGAGCTATGAGTTATGAGAATAATAAGTGCATCAGTCAGCATTTAAGGACGAATGTTCCAAAGGAGGGAATGATGTTACACCCCATATTTTTTACGTAAAAGTAGGCCATAATAAAATTGGTGAAAGCTCAGAAATGAGATATTACATACCGCATTTTTCGTACGTTAAAGTTTCATCGTAAGTTAATCGACGTAAGTTCGGGAATGAGATTATTTTAAGATTATAAGCATTTTATGTTATTTCAAACAAGTAATGAGTAAATTCGTGAAGGTGAGAAGGTAAGAAAATCGAAGAAAAAGAATGAAGTATGGCATTTTGGGATAAAATACGGCCCGAGCTAAAATATCCGGTATTTATGAACTAGTACCATACAAGGTACTCCCATAGCCATGATAGTAAGGTGTATAAGGTGTGTTAAAAGTGAATATTATTTTAAGTAATTTGAGATAATTCTCAATTATGTGAATTTTTAGTGGAAGATTAACCATGTAATTAAGGAATAAGTGGATAAATTTTTGGATAAGCCTTACAAAAAATGTGGCAGCCAAATACGTGCAAACTAATGACTCTTGATGTCACATGAATGTGGCGAAATTTTGAAGGAGTTAGTGCCAACTAAGCCATCAAGTGGGGCCACTCATAAAGGTTAAGAAATCCTAAGTCATTTTGTAGAAATCTCTACATATAACATGAAAGCTTCAGCCAAACACAGAAATGTTACCCATACAAATCACTTTCTAATCCAAAACATAGCAACGTTAATTCCATTCCCAAATAGCAACGTTGTTGCAAAATTCTTCAGGAAAGGTTTCGGCCAAGATTTTCTTTGCATAAGCAACGTGATTGCTTCGAGCTTTTCATACGACTTGTTCCGTATTTTATCATAATTATTGTGTGTTAGAGGAATTTCCAAAAGTATCGGCTCAAGTATGTTAAGGTTATCCCTTCTTTCTTTTGGCATGATCTATACGACATAAACGAAATGAGAAAATGCACAACTTCCATAAATGACTATATTCATAGAAATACTATGGGTGTCTATATTCTTGATTCCACATGTGAATTATTATTATATCTTATGTTCATGAGTCTCAGAAAAATACGTATTTGATAAAGTTTATCCGAAAGGCATATTGATTTTTATAGAATTTCGAGACAATCTTATTAACGTATTTCTTATGCATTGCATGCATTTATACATGTACATTGACCCATGACCAGATGGCATTATATACGTGTGTGTGTGTATATATATATATATATATATATATATATGGAACGGTTATGTCGTTATATATGCACCACCACATGATCAGCTGGTATACGTTGATGATTTTGTCCACAGTGGTTGAGATGATATGATGGAATGCCCTCAGAGGCCTGATGATGCTATGAAATATGTACCTATGCATGACATGACATTCATACGCATATGCATGACACTATAATTATTTCATGAATTACGGAATTATTCAGACTTACAGGTTGCGTCATTTACTCTATATTTCTTTCATGCCTGTTATGTACTTATTTATGTGCCTTACATACTCGGTACATTATTCGTACTGACGTCCCTTTTGCCTAGGGACGCTGCGTTTCATGCCCGCAGGTCCCGATAGACAGGTCGAGAACCCTCCAAGTAGGCTATCAGCTCAGCGAAAGATGTTGGTGTGTTCCATTTGCTTCGGAGTTGCTTGTTTGGTTAGTATGATTTAGACGTGTATTGTTTGGTATGGCGGGACTGAGTCCCATCCTTTATAAAAATTATGTATTCTTAGAGGCTTGTTGTAGACAGATGTCATGCACATAAAAGATTGTATGGCCTTGTCGGCCTATGTTTAGTATACGAGTGGTTATTTTGATCTTATGGGGCCGTATGTCTTATGTATAAGTTGGTATCACATGTTGTATTCTACTTATCTCATGCCAGCCTTCCGGCTCGGTTATCTATGATAGTATGACATGAAAAGATATGTTATGTTGGTACTCGGTTGAGTAAGGTACAGGGTGCCCGTCGCGGCCCATCGGTTTGGGTCGTGACACATCGGGGATATCTTAGTAACGGAAGAGCGAGATATCCGTGATTGATCGAGAATCGTTGTGTGAATCTCGAAATGGATCAAATCAGAAGCGGTTAATTAGTTGATTATAAGATTTCCTTCTATAATTAGAGTTCTACCATAAGTAGAATTCCTCTACTATATAAATAAGATTTCTAATCATTTGTAAGGACCATTGACTGAGAAGAAAACAATACAACTCTTCCTTTCTTACTTGTGTTATTGGTTTATTCCATCTTTACTATTCTTGCACTTATCAGGTCGAGGGCGTCTTGATTCGAGGCTGAAGTTCCGTTTGAACATTAGTTTGGTTTATTTATAGTTTAATTTTGTTATTTACTTTCATATTTATCAATTGGTATTGAGTAAAATCGCATATCCTTAAAATCACAATATAAGTTTGATTGTTATCCAAATTTTAGGGTAAACATCCCCTTATTTACATATCCTAATGTCATTAACAATTAATTAAGGATAATTTAATTTTTTTTTTTAGAAGTTTATATTTTTTTAATGGGTGTGTTGAAGATTAAAAGTCATTTATTATGGATAGGAGAGAGTATTTACTTGTATGCTTTCATAATTTGTCAAGAGAAATGATTTATGTTATTACACTATTAGACTGAACGCCACACACATAAATGTTACAACGGTTGGATTTAAAACTGATGCTGTTAAGATTTTTGTCCCGCCTAAAAGGTTATGTCAGTTGATCTTGGCAATTTTTAGAATGAAGAATGGGTTAAATAAACCGAAATAAATAATAGAGATTCATATAATCGGCTCGGACTAACTTGAAATTATGGTCTCATCGTTATTATTTTAATAACTTTAATTTCAATATATGCATCTTTCATTCTCTAGAGTCAAGACAGAGTTAATATGCAGCAATCATTTGAAAGAAAAAGAATTGGATGATTAATGAAGAGAATGCAATAAATATTTTTCAGTTTAAAAATGTTCACATAATTGTAAGCTAATAGTGTCTAATATATATATGTAATTTCTAGCAGGCAAATAATGTCTAACGCACATTAAATAGTAATAAATGTTATTATTGCACATTAAAGAAACTCAGAATATTTCATAATACCCAAATGTAAATGTTATTTTATCTCAAATACTTTAGAAAATTTGTTTAAACTCCAAACAATAACTGAAAATTTACTTCTAAAAGACAAAAATGTTCATTTTTACCACTACTCTAAACTTAATCTAATTATTTTAAAAAAAAAAACGTAAAACTGATTCTAGACCGAAGAAAGTATTCTTCTACTAAAGGAGAAATATAAGTTATTGTTATAAATATATATATTATATTATGGATGTTCATAAGCTTCCCGAAGAAGGTTATTCATATGGGACTCCGCCATAAATATGTTTATCTATTTGGTACTCTATTGGAAATAAGCTTCCTGAAGAAGCTTATCATTTCGGTACTCCGTTATGGATAAATATTACCCCCGGTAGAAGACTATCTGTATCTGGTGCAATAGCAATTTACAAGCAGCTTACAAACAACTTACACATCAGCTTGCAGTAGCAACTTACAAGCAGCTTATACAACAGCTTGCAGTAGCAGCTTACAAGCAGCTTACACAACAGCTTGCAGTAGTAGCTTACAGTAGCAGCTTGCGTAGCAGCTTGCAATAGCAGCTTACACAGCAACTTGCGTAGCAGCTTACACCGCAGCTTGCAGTAGCAACTTACACAACAACTTCCTTTCTTCTATAAATAGAGGAGATTTAATTTCATTATGTATATCAGTTTGAAAATTGAATAAGACATCAATCTCTCTCTCTCTATACTTGTCTTCGATTTCCTTACTATAAAGTCGTTATTTTATAACACGTTATCAGCACGAGACTTTGCCTTGAGCACATAGTTATCCTCGTCCGAAGGCATCGGTTCTCGCTGTAAGTAAGACCAAACTGTTGTATCTATGGATTTCTACCATTTTTACTATGGGTTGAACGATTGATATTTCTTTGGCGTCATTATTTTATTTCCATATTAGCAAAGTAAGCATGGAAATGATTCTATGTTTGCCTTAAAGGTTTTACTATATCACTTTGTCTTTATAAATGACAAATTATTTCACTTGCTGCTTTGCTATCTTGAAGTAGGTTTGTAGCAAAGGACTTGTGACATTAATTTTTGCACTTTCATATATTGCTTAACTCTAACTATTTGTCGAGTTGAGTTAGTGAAAGTCCATGCATAATTAAGAATTCTACTCAAAAGGTTAGTACTTCCTTCATATCAGACATTCTTGTTTCTTGTTACTAACAGTATGATTTTTGTTCTTTGGTCCTAAGGAGCCCAATTGATTCACTTAGCAGTTCATGCCATAAATTTGTTCCTGAAGAAAAATATTTCGAGAAGGGACCATGATTTTCATCTCTATTGATGGCTAATTGTGGAAGTTTTCAAAAAATATATAGTCATCGGCAGCGGTATATTTCCTAAGTCTTGTTATGACTTAATTTTATGGTTCACTTGAACTCTAAAAGAGTAAAACAACCAGAAGTGGAAATACTTTGTATATCTCATTGTAACTAAGTTTTGTTAACCACCAGAAGTGGTATATGCCTATGACCACCAGAAGTGAAAATTTAGGCTTGTTATGGTAATAATTGAAGATAAGTTAGAGAAAAATTCTACATATTACGTACATGCCTCGATTTGCTCCTGAAGTAGCAAATATCTTAAAAGATGTTTGAAGCATTACAATGTGATGTGGTTAATGCACGTTCAGATAATTATGTTCCATTCCCTGAAGGATAAGAACTTTTCATAAATATTAATCCATTTCCTGAAGTGAATGTGACAATATATGAACGTGCTCTTGATGTAAATATATTACAATTCACCTCCGGAAGAGGTAATATGATTGAGAGAATATATACTCAATATTTTATATTTTAAATTTTCTCCTGAAATAGTAAGCAATTAAAATTTCCTCTTGAAACAGAAAAACATTATGTAGTGGTAGAAATATTAAAATTCTTAATTTCTTACATTTATAAATTTAGTATTGTCTTTCTATTGTTCATTTAATTATGATTTTTTTTCTCATGACACCAGAAGTGTCTGAGCGATATTTGATAGAACAAAATTTATCAAAAACTCCCCAAGAGCTAATTATTTGTCTAGAAGACACATGACACCAGTAGTGTCCGATAAATATTAGATTGTGGATAATAAATGAAAGCTCTAGAAGAGTTTATATACAAATATGTCATTCTTATTATATGATTATGGTCAAAACATATGTTGTAGTAAACCTGAAGTTTACTAATACAAATGGCTATCATATTGAAACTACAAATGATTGGAAGATTGAAAATCTTCATGTTTCCACAATCATAGAGGGTAAAATAATATGTATGTACGAAGTTACCCACCTTATTTTTTAATTTGTACTACATCATGTATCACAGTAAACCAGAAGTTTACTAATCCAAAAGCAGTCACAGCAAACCAGAAGTTTTACTGAGGCAAAAGTAGCTACAGTAAATCAGAAATTTGCTAATACAAAAGTAGCCACAGTAAATCAGAAGTTTACTAATGCAAAAGTTTATGCGATAGTAAACCAGAAGTTTACTAAGAGATAACACATGTCATGATAAACCTGAAGTTTCCATTTGCCATTTTTAGATGAGCTATTTGAGAATTCAAATAAGCATATACTGAAGAACTAGAAGATTCTTCAAGAATTCTCTTGTGTTGCTTGTTCTCATAATAAATTGATTATACCAGCTAAAGTTGGGACTAAGGCCCTAATCTGAAACATATAAAAAGTGAATATGGGCCCATTCACCTATCGTATGAACCACTTATCATTATTGTCAACCTGCAGTTTGGCATTTGAAATTGCTTTTATCAATTAAGAGCATAAATTTCAGATTATGAAATCAAGATAGTTGATCTTGATGATGCTGGTTTATATCCAAGCTAGTTTAGCATTGAATACCTCCTATTAAAGGCTACACTATCGCTTATGAGAACAAAGCCTCATATGTTGGTCTAATATTTTCTAAATTGTATATAGCAGCACTTATATGCATCATGCCAATAATATATGATAAGTCCTCCCCTCATAATTGGTTTAGGATCAGAAACTAAATATTTTTACTATTATCTTTTGATGTGTGGTATATGATTAGTTTCTCTACCACAATGCACAAAGATATGTTTCCCAAAGAATATTGGGGATATATGTTAGTTTTTCTAACATTTGGGTGATGGAATAAACGGCTGAAAAATATGCTCTATGAATCGAATTATCATTAGTATGATCTTCACTCAGAAGATAATTCAAGTCAAATGCTAGAAGCATTTGTTGATCCATAATTAAATATCATATTTCAGCTGTGAATGCTCCTATTAAACTCAAAGCCCCTGAAGGATGGAGTTTACTGTACGCATGAAGCGTGGTAGACCAATCGGTTCCAAAGGTAACAATCCTTGAAAAGGATAGGAGAAAATGATCATAATAAGGAGGAAATGAGCTCTAGAAGAGACCACGACATAACATTTCATGAAACTCCAGAAGAAGTTCAGGTACCTGAAATAAGGAAAGTGATGAGATCTCAACAAGTTATGTCGTTTAGGAACCGATATGAAATGATCGTCGACGATATGTTTGATACAATGTAGTGCATAATATTGTAAAAGATTGTGAGGATCGGACTTGTAGTCCAGACACCTGAAGATGTCATGCCATTTAAATGTAAGTCATAACCTATATGACTCATTTGATTAATTCTATATGAAGATCCCTGAAGGATTTAAAATGCCTGAAGCATATATTTCAAAGTCTCGAGAAATGTATTCAATCAGATTACAAAGGTTTTTGTACGATTTAAATCAGTCTGGGCGCATGTGATATAATCGCCTCAGTGAATATTTGCTGAAAGAAGGTTACATAAATGATGTTATTTGTCCACGTATTTTTTATATGAAAATATTATCAGAATTTATTATACTTGTTGTTTATGTTGATGACATAAATATTGTTGGAACTATAGAAGAGCTCCAAAAGGCAATTGAATATCTTGAGAAAGAATTTGAGATGAAAGATGTAGGAAAGATAAAACTTTGTATTGGTCTGCAAATTGAACATTTAGCAGACGAGATCTTTATCCATCAATTTGCCTATACAGAAAAGGGTCTTAAAACGCTTTTACATGGACAAAGCGCACCCATTAAGTACACCAATGGTTGTTCGATCACTTGAAGTAAATAAGGATTTGTTCCGACCTCCAGAAGAGGATGAGGAACTCCTTGGTCTCGAAGTACCCTATCTCAGTGCATTTAGTGCACTAATGTATTTTGCTAATGCTACAAGGCCTGACACAACATTTTCTGCTAATTTGCTAGCAAGATATGACTCTTCTCCTACACAAATTCTTTATCAGGGGGAGTAAAGTATGCAATATACTCTTTTTTCCTTGCTCAGGTTTTTTCCCACTGGGCGTTTCCTGGTGAGGTTTTTAATGAGGCAGCTTTCAATATATATAATAAGTGTGCTCTTTTTCCTTGACTAGGATTTTTCCCACGGGGTTTTTTCCTAGTAAGATTTTAACGAGGCACATAATAATGAACATCCAAGGGGGAGTATTACGAAAATATTATTGTGGATGTCCATTTATTACTCTGTCGTTATCCATCTAATACTCCATTGAAGTTTATCTACAAGCAGTTGATGCAGGCAGGTTGCAAGCAACTCAATGAAATGACTTGCAACAACTTCTTGGTTTGATGAGATTAGTTTAAATCGATCGAAATAGTGGTGGATAATATTCTCTACAAATTCAACTTTTGAGAAGATGGTATACAAGATTGGAATGCGGAGACTCAAATATTTGAAACAAGATTTTCATCAGGGGGAGTAAGATATGCGATGCACTCTTTTTTCCTTACTAAGGTTTTTCCCCACAGAATTTTCCTTATAAGGTTTTTAATGAGGCACCTAGCAATGCGTATTACTAAATATGTGTACTCTTTTTCTTTCACTAGGATTTTCCCACGGAATTTTTCCTAGTAAGGTTTTAATGAGGCACATTATCATTTAATGAACATCCAAGGTGGAGTGTTATAAATATATATTATATTATGGATGTTCATAAGCTTCCTGAAGAAGCTTATCATTTCGGTACTCCGTTATGGATAAATATTACCCCGATAGGAGATTATCTGTATCTGGTGCAGTAGCAGCTTACAAGCAACTTACAAGCACCTTACACATCAGCTTGCAGTAGCAGCTTACAAGCAACTTACAAGCAACTTACACAACAGCTTGCAGTAGCAGCTTACAAGCAGCTTACACAGCAGCTTGCAATAGCAGCTTACAAGAAACTTACACAACAGTTTGCGTAGCAGCTTACACAGCAGCATGCAGTAGCAGCTTACACAACAACTTCCTTCCTTCTATAAATAGAGGAGATTTCATTTCATTATGTACATTAGTTTGAAAATTGAATAAGACATCAATCTCTCTCTCTCTCTCTCTCGCTCTCTCTACTTGTCTTCAATTTCTTTACTATAAAGTCATTATTTTATAACAGTTATATCAATTATGAACATAGACACCATCACGGGTTCAGTAAAATAGATGAAATTCCTTTATCCTTGATCAAAGATTTCGGATTTGGGATATAAAAATGGAGAAACTCCTCATAGAAGTGTTTCTCCTATAATGAACCTTAATATTAAATTGAAGAATTAACCTAAATAGCGGTCCATCAAATTGGTTAAACTAAAAATAGCCGATGAATGTATAATCTATGCATATAACTAGAAAAAATAAATAATAAATATAGCTGGCTATTTGCGTAAATATCCCGTATTAATTTGTTATATGCAAACAAAGTTTCTGACATAGACAAGGGCCTAAAGATCGAGTCTTCTAAGGTAGGAGTACTAAATAGGAATTCATCTAAGCTCTTAAAAATCTTTATCTTCACGCCTAACTTTAGAGTTGATGGCTTAGATGGTCACTCAGCTTTGGATAATCATCGATCAAATAGCCACTCTTGTAAGATTTTGTACTTTTCCTGTGAGATTTATGACAGGACAGAAATTAATTTTTAGAAAAAATAATTAACACAAATTTAAAATCTAAACTATTTCAAATCCAACCCATTTGTTTATCCAATACATGAGTCGTCTCTCAAATATTGGTCGACTAAAAAACTATGGCTTCGTTGGCTTCTTTGGCCAAGCTTCTTTTTGGCCGAATTTTTTATTTCTTTCTAAAGTTAAGATGTTGACGAAGTTTTTAGAAGGAAAAAAAATATTTTTAAGTAGAAGCAATTTTTGAAAAACAGATAAAAGTAACCTTTCCCACAAAGCACTTTTTTGAAAAGTATTTTTGAGAAAAATATATTAAGAAATACTTTTTTAAAACTTGATAAAATACTAATTGATGCTCAAACGTGCTTTTTTAAATTTAACTAACTATATATAAACTACTTTTCGCGAAAAAAGTACGTTTTAAAATTTTTAAAAAAAGTATTTTAAAGTAAGTAAATTTTAGAAGCTTGACGAAACAAGCTATTAGTTATCTAACGTTAATGTGAGTGAAGGTTTTTCCTATTGTCCAAATTGACTCTATTGTCCAAGAGGTTAATGAATTAACCCATCCATATATGTATCTTTAGCAGGAAATCAGGTGCTTATTGATCATTCTCTAAGTTTATTAATATTTTATATTTTTCATGTTGTCTTCTTTTTATTATTTTTTAATAAATTTGTGAAAGAATATAGAGGACGTGAATCATAATAATGAAGGAAAATACAGCTGTATCGGTTCATTTTAGCTTCTAAATTTGACTTAATGCAAGTTTTGAGGTGGGAATTAAAAAATTCAGATATAAATTATTATTCAAAAGTACAAAAACCTCTGTAATATAGAGCAAATAAGCTATTGTATACGGATGAAATCGAATTCATAAGTTGACTCGATTCCCGATAAAATAAATCGAGTAACAGACGCGATGACAAGGAGTCAGAATCGAGGTAAGGGACTCATCGAGGTAGACACCGGGGGCATGCCTCCGCCCTCGAGTATATCGAGGCCATAACCCCGAGATCAGTCCAAATCCCAAAAGACTTCGGAGAGCATTATTGGGCAGTCGAACACGATTAACGAATGGCCGTAATATCTGTGACCAACCGGGTATCAGGTCAAAGTTCAAAATGTCGAACTCCGAATCTGCACCTCTAAACGTGGATGTTGAGTCCGGTCACCACGGCGAGGAAAACAATATGGTACCCAGTAACGAGGTGCCCCTATCGATCTGGCAGAGTTTCGGTCGCGGACGCGATCAACGCTAACTCACATATGGCCATCAATGCGAATCTGCCTACCGATCCTGAGAACAACGTCCGCGGGGGAGTCCGATCGACATCCCAAAATACACACACCGGTGAAGGAGATGAGATCAACTTGCGAGTCATCTTCGAGATGTTGCAGGCCCAACAAGCAGCGATAGCCCAGCTGCAGAACCAAAGTCGCGCCTCCAACAGAGTTGAGCCCGAGCCATCCTAGGAAATCACTCGTAGAAATGAACCAATCACAGAGAGTCCGAGTGAAACTGAGCTCGGGACTAACCCCGAGATCATAAAATTCCCCAGGATCTGACAAAAGAGGTAGAATCGGGAGAAAAAAATCGAGGCCAATGACAAAAAGGTGAAAACCTAGAATTCCAGGGTCTACCAAATCCCAGGAACACCACCGATATTGAAGGGCCTGGATTCCAAGAAGTTTGTTGAAAAACCTTTTCCTCCAAGCGCAGCTCCGAAGCCAATCCCGAAGAAGTTTCGCATGCCCGAGATTCCTAGTACAACGGAGCAACCGACCCAAATAAGCATGTGACTTTCTACACGTGCGCCATCATAGGGAACGACTTAGAGGATGATGAGATCGAGTCCATCTGCTGAAAAAATTCGGGGAAACCTTGTCAAAGGGAGCTATGATATGGTATCATAACTTACCCCCTAATTCTATTGACTCGTTTGCTATGCTTGCAGACTCCTTCGTGAAAACACACGCCGGGGCCATAAGGTCGAGGCCAGGAAGTTGGACCTTCTCAAAATGAAACAGAGAGATAATGAGATGCTTAGGGAATTCGTGTCCCGATTTCAAATGTAACGAATAGACTTACCTCCGGTCGCAGACGATTGGGTCGTTCAGGCCTTCACCCAAGGACTCAATACTCTAAGCTCGTTGGCTTCATAACAATTGAAGCAAAATCTGATAGAATATCTAGCCGTAACTTGGTCAGACATACATAACCGATATCAATCAAAAATTAGGGTCGAAGATGATCAGCACGGGGCCCCTTCCGGTTCCTTTATCTCGTCAGAGCTATTGACAGATCTAAAAGAGACATTGATCATGAACCACGATCAAATAGGGTCCAGTATCAACCATACAATGGAGACCAGAGAGGTAATGGGTCCGGACTAAACCTTGTGAGAAGTGAAAGGATAAGCGATCAAGGTCAAAATAATTGGGGACTCATGAGCAAAAGTGGTTTCGACAGGACCATTGAGCCTAAGGGAGCTCTAAAGTTATTGGAGTAAAACTTCAACGTCGATGGTGCTATGATCTGCAAATGGACGTATCAAAGACACTAAGTGGCCTTGACCTCTACAGTACGATCCAGCCCAAAGGGACCCCAACCTAATCTGTAAATATGATAGCACTCACGGCCACAGAACAGAAGATTGCCGACAATTGGGAGAGGAAGTAGCCTGGTTATTCAACAATGGACATCTCTGAGAGTTCCTGAGCGATCGAGCCAAAAACCATTTCGGGAATAGGGACTCTAATAAGCAGATCGAGCATAAGGAACCTCAACACATCATTAACATGATCATCGGTGGGGTCGACGTCCCCCAGGGGCCGATGTTGAAACTCACTCAAAGTGTCTATCATTAGAGAAAAATGGACTCGAGATTACATGCAAGAAGGAACCTTATCTTTCAACTACGAGGACGATGAAGGCATCGTGCAGTCACACAGTGATGCACTGGTAATATCTGTACTCATAAATAAATCTCGAGTTGAGCGAATTGATCCAGGTAGCTCGGCCAATATCATCAAATCGAGAGTCGTAGAGCAGCTGGATCTGGAAGACCAAATTGTGCATGCAGTCCGGGTTCTAAACAAATTAAATATGGCATGTGAGAACACTATAGGTGAGATAACACTACCGGTGAACACTGCCAAAATCATTCAGGAAGCAAAGTTCTACGTGATCGAAGGAGATATGAGATACAACACTCTGTTTGGGAGCCCGTGGATTCAAAACATGAGGGCAATGCCCTCGACACTGCACCAGGTGTTGAAATTCCCAACGCCAGGAGGTATTAAAACAATTTATGAAGAACAACCAACTGCAAATGAGAGGTTTGTGGTCGACGAGGTGGTCCCGATATCCGCACTTTCTACATCAAAGGATCCGAGTTTGGTCACCAACGAAGGAACCAAATAGAAATCACCAACACCGGCCCTGACCAAACCGAAGGAGCAGGGGACGCATGAGAACAACGACTATGGAGTTCCCAGATCTTTCATAGTCCCTAATGATTCCAACGCTACCAAATAACCGGTCGAAGAACTGGAGCAAGTCATATTGATCGACCACCCGCCCATCGTAAGGCATACCTGGGCACGGGGTTAAATCCCGAGCTCAAGAAAAAACTCATTAAATTCCCTATGGCTAACATAAGTCATTTCACTTGGTCCCACCTCGACATGACAAGGATCCTTCCGGAGATAACTACCCATAAGCTGAGCCTGGATCCGAAGATCCGCCCGGTAAAATAGAAATGGAGGCCTCAATCCGAAGTCAAGTATGCATTCATCAAATACGAGGCATCTAAACTCCTTAAAATAGGGTCCATCGGGGAGGTTAAATGCCTGGATTGGTTAGCAAACGTAGTGTTAGTCCCTAAAAAATGAATAAATTAAGAATGTGGGTAGACTACAAAGACTTGAACAAGGAATTCCCCCAAGGAATCTTTCCCTCTTCCCAACATCGATCGCACAATCGATACAATGGCTGTCCACGAGATCCTTAGCTTTCTCGATGCCTATTCCGGGTACAACCAAATTCGGATGGACCTGGGCGACCAGAAAAAACCTCCTTCATCGCTAAGTACGACACCTATTGCAATAAAGTAATACCGTTCGGAAATGCTGGTGCCACTTACCAACGCCTAGTAAATTGAATGTTCGAAGAACAAATAGGAAAGTCAGTGGAGGTTTACATTGACGATATGTTAGTTAAGTCCCTGCAAGTAGAGGACCATTTGAAACATTTGCAGGAAACCTTCGACATATTGAAGAAACACAATATGAAGTTGAACCTAGAGAAATACGCATTTAGAGTTGGGTCTGAGAAATTTCTCGAATTCATGGTGTCTAACCAAGGAATCGAGATCAATCCCGATAAAATCAAGGCCGTAGAGGACATTACTGTGGTGGATAGTGTATAGGCCGTTCAAAGGCTAATCGGGCGCTTAGCCGCGTTGGGCCGATTCATTTCAAGGTTCTCCGATAAGAGCCATCGGTTCTTCTCGTTATTGAAGAAGAAAAATAATAATTTCTCATGGACACCGGAGTGTCAACAAGCCTTAGAAGAACACAAGCGGTGCCTTTCGAGCCTGCCTCTGCTTCATACTCCGAAGGAAGATGAACAGTTGTACTTATACTTAGTAGTATCCGAGATAGCGGTAAGTGGAGTCCTAGTCCGGGAAAAAGAAGGTACACAATTTCCTATCTACTATGTTAGCAGGACTCTAGGCAAGGCCGAAACTAGGTATCCTCACCTGGAAAAATTAGTGCTCGCGTTGCAAAGTGCCTCTTGGAAGTTAAAACCGTATTTTCAATGCCATCCCATATGTGTCATGACTATTTACCCGTTGAGGAACATAATTCATAAGCCCGAACTCTCGGGACGATTGGACAAGTAGGTCATGGAAATCATCGGGTACGATATCGAATATCGACCCCGAACCGCCATCAAATCTCAAAGTTTAGCAGATTTTGTGGCCGACTTCAAACCATCCCAAATACGCAAGGTCGAGAAGGAGTTGTTGTTGAACTCGGGGATCTCCTCTCCGGAATCTGGACCATCATCACAGATAGTGCCTCGAACACAAAGTTCTGGACTTGGCATCATGTTGAAGCCACGATGGGTAATGTAGTTAGGCAATCTATTAGAACTGTAAAATTAACTAACAATGAGGCCGAGTATGAGACCATGATTGTAGGCCTTGATTTGGATAAAATCCTGGGGGCCGAGGTGATTGAAGCTATGTGCAATTCTCTCCTTGTGGTGAACCAAGTCAATGGAACGTTCGAAGTCAAAGAAGAGCGAATGCAAAGGTACATGGATAAACTACATGTGACGTGACATCGGTTCAAGGAATGGACTTTTTAATATGTACCTCGATCAAAATAGCAAAGTTGATGCTCTTTCCAACTTAGGATCGTCGATTGATGACGATAAATTCAACTCGGGAACGGTCGTACAACTCATGAAATCGGTAGTGGAAGAATGCCAAGACGAGATAAACTCAACAAGATTAACTTGGGACTGGAGAAACAAGTATATAGATTACCTGAAGACTAGGAAACTACCCTCAGATCCTAAGAAATCTAGAGCTCCGCACACGAAGGCAGTCATGTTCATCTTGTCCGAAGACAACACCCTATTTAGGAGAACGTTTGATGTCCCGCTCACCATATATCTAGGACTGGGATATACCGGGTATGTTTTTAGGGAAGTTCACGAAGGCACCTGCAGGAATTATTCGGGTGCTAAATCGTTGGTTTGTAAGATAATTAGAGTCAGATACTACTGGATCGACATGGAAAAAGACACAAAGAAGTTCGCACAAAAATGCTACAGATGTCAAAGACATGCACCGATGATTCATCAGCCCGGGGAGCTGTTACATTCAGTCTTGTCACCCTGGCCATGTATGAAATGGGGAATGAACATCGTTGGCCCCCTGCCATGGGCACCCGGTAAGGCTCAATTCATATTATTTATGACTGACTATTGTTCTAAATAGGTGGAATCCAGGCATTTGGGGAAGTCATGGAGAAAGAAGTTATTGACTTCATTTAGGACCACATAATATGTCGGTTCAGAAAGCCAGCCGAGATCGTGTGTGACAACGGGAAACAATTCATCGGCAGTAAGGTGAGTAAATTTTTCGAGGACCATAAAATCAAAAGGATCCTATCAACACCCTATTACCCTAGTGGGAACGGGCAGGCAGAGTCTACGAACAAAACCATACTCCAAAATCGTAAGAAGAGGTTGACCGACGCAAAAGGAAAATGGAAGAAAATCTTAAGAAGAGGTTGACTTCAGTCAAGGCCAGCTGCTCCCGGGCAGTCTCCTTTTCTGAAGCCAATCGGTCCATTTTGCCTTTCCATTCTTCGGCCATGGCCTTGACCTCGCCCATCTCAGCTCGAAGTTGGTCGATTCGATCAAGCTTACGCTGGACCTGCGAGTTTTGGTCGTTAGTCTCCATGCATAACCCGTCGTCATTAACTTCAAAGATCTTTACCTGTTCCACCTGGGCGGCATGTTCTTTATGAGATGCGTCCAACTCAGCCTGGAGATTCTTGACTTCTCCTTCACGTTGCTCGTTGAGAAGCTTATGCATGTCCCTCTTCTTAGCAAGCTCTTTGACTTCGGCCTCGAGTTGATAAGCTCATCCCGGTATCGGAAAAAGGTTTCATGGTGGAGCACCGAGGCCTGCAGAATGTGAAAAAGAAAAGACATTAGAGTCATCAAAAACTGAATTCAAAGATAAAAGAGTGTGATAGCACTTTATCTGGTTCAACGCATGTTTCGCTTTGTTGAACAAGTATGGCGCATCCACATTTTTCATCTTTGCCTGGTCTTCTCCAGTTACCAAGCACCAGAGGTAGCTAGCTACCCTGATGGGGGCGGAAAGATATAGGGCATCATACGGGATGGTGATAACTACTGATCGCTTCCAGCCAGGATCTATGCTCGAAATAGGGAACTGGTTGATCAACCTCGGGCTCGAGTTCGGCCCACCTGGTGAGGATGGAATTTTCCTCGGCGCCTCTAAGTCACCCAACCCGGAGAATTCTTCCAGGTTGGTTGAGTCTACATCATCAAAGAAGCTTCGGAAGGGATCGTCCACTCCATGAGCCCCTTCATTGGATCGCTCCTTCGTCGCTCAGGCTTCATGGAACATAGACTATGTGAATGAGGGTGATCCTAAAATTTCTATAACATCGGGCAGGGCGGAGTCGGTGACTCGAGAGGTCTTGACCCTCACCTTTGTACGAGCCTTGTGAACTTGAGAGGGGTTAGCCCCCATTATTTCCTCCTCGACTGCCACTTGTTCCTCGGGAAAGGACGGGTCACAAGCCACAAAAAGGTCATCCTCCTCGGGCTCGTCCCTGAGCCGGAAGAGTAAATTTGAGTCAAGCACTTAGGAGCTAGAGCTTTCCTTTGGCTTACGAGCCAACCTTTTCCTTGGTTTCTTCTACTCCGAGCTTAGGGAACTCGGGGTCCTCCTCCTTATCTTCTCTCTCCGACTGTGGCTCCAAGCTGCTCCGAAGCAGGAGGATCAGCGGGTAGGTCCTCGCCCCTACCAATGGCCTAAGATCGATGGTCTTAGGCAAGTCTGCAAAAAAGAGAGAAAAGAAGAAATGAGGACATAGTAATGAAAAAATAAGATTTCAGGATACTTATCGAGAGAAATGAATCTCACCGTGAGATCGGGCCTTCCAGCGGCCCTTTGAGAGCTCGCGCCATGAGAGCTCAGCATAAGGCATCTGCAAACAAATGCCTCTGATCCACTCCTTGAGCCGAGGAATGGCATTAGGCACTCGAGCGAGGGCTACACCACACCAAACACCAATGAGAAAAAGGAAGATAAAATATGAAATCGACGTTTAAAAGGAGTTATACTTACGTGATACGTTTTACTTCTCGGGAACGACCTCCACTTGGCAGGTATCAGGTCAGCAGTCCTCACCCAGACAAAGCGTCCTTGCCAACCCCGATCCCGGTCCTCGTCGATTCTCGAAAATTAGGCTTTGCTCTCCCGGCGTACAAGTTTTATCAGCCCCCTCGGAAGATTTGGGGACTGTATAAGCGGAGAAGATGATAAATGGTAAATGTGCACGAATCGATTTTGTTCACAAAGAACCGGATGAGGATCACGATCTTCCACAATGATGGGTGAAATTGGTTGAGGCATACATCGTACCTCCTGCAGAAGTCCAAGATGACCGCGTCCACTGGGCCCAGTGTAAAGGGATAGGTGTAAACACTTAGATATCCCTCAACATGTGTAGTGATATCATCATCAGGCCCGGGAATCACTACATCCTTATCTGCACAACCGTATTCCTTTCAAACTGCAGGAAGAATGACCTTGGTAATAGAGCAGATGTACCGTGACACCGCCTCGTATATGCCTTGAACCGAAGAGGGTTTTTCAAACTTGAAGTCGTCATTGACCGAACACCCATGGGGAAAAATATTTTCAAGGGGGCTCGGCGCCAGTCCATTAATGGTTGCGCCCGGAACAGACTTCTCAAGAACTACTACATCAGGGGCGGTCTCCTTGACCTCAGAGGCCACAATGAAGAAGAAGGAGCATCTTTCTGGGGAACGATCTTGGAAGTTTTTGCCATTTCTTTTATCTGGTTAAAATGGTTTGAAACTGTGAAGGAGAATAAGGACAAGAGGGATGAGAACTTGCTAAAAAGAACAAGCACATTGGCTTAAGTAAGGGGTAAAAGAAAGGTTGTAACTTGAAGAACGAAGGTAAGAATATTGAGGGATGAAAGAAGACTGTAATATCTTAAAGGATCGAAGAAAGAAGCTTGGTCTAAAGTAAAAAAATGAATGAATGAAGGAGTATTTATAGGGGCTTGGCGCTGTTTCGCATTTAGGCACGACCTGCCGACGACTGACACACATTAAGGGTCATTATGACGTGACAGTCGGGACATTTTGGTTTCTTTGTCATTTTGTGTCTCATCATGTTGAAGAAAAGATTGAAGAACTCGTGTCTTTTCCTCGTTATTTCCGTAAAACTTACTCTCCGTGAAACGAGGGGACTATCTGTATACGGGTGAAATCGGACCCATAAGACGACCCGGTTCTAATAAAATAAATTGAGTAAGGAACGCGATGACGAGGAGCCGAAATGGAGGTAGGGGACTCATCGAGGCAGACACCGGGGACATGACTCCTCCCTCAAGTATATCGAGGCCATGACCCCGGGATCGGTCCAAATCCCAAAAGACTTCAGAGAACATTATTGGGCAATCGAACACGATTAACGGAAGGCCGTAATATTTTTGACCAATTGGGTATCACAGAGTGGATCTCGGCACATATCAACGAGAATCTAGTAATTAGTTGAACGAGATATTTTTACCTTTTATGGAATTGTACCTAGAGTGGGATTCCTCTGCTATATAAAAAGGGTGTGATTATTCATTGAACACATTGTAACATGCATAACAAAGCAATATACTATTATTTTTATTGTAATATATACTTCTTATTCTCGTTCATAAGTGTTGGCTATTGTGAGTCCGGATCGAGGGTGGATATTTCATCAAAGCTGGAATTATCCTCCTCACGTGGTTTTAGTTTACTATATCTTTATTTTTTTTATCTAAATCAATTTATCATTTGTATCGAATTAATCCACGTATCCTTAAAACCACTTACAAATTTAATTGTTATCTGTTTTTAGGATAAATAACTATATATTTCAGTTCATATATGTGAGATAGATCAGGTATTGGCTAAATAGGTGATTTGAGCTTTAAAATAGTTCAGGTTTTAGATTTGTATTTTAAGTATCTTTTCTTAAAATTAACATTTATCATATCAATCTCACCAAAAATTATAAAATCTGACAACAATGACCAATTAAGTGAGATAGGTAAACTAGAGTGACTTTTGAGAGACAAAACAAAGATAGATGACTTTAATGGATAATTACGCAAAGTTGAGTGGTCATCGATCCACCCACTTTTAACTTTATGCTTCGCATGCGATTTATCCTATGTGCTATAAAAATTCAACTCATCCTACTATTGTCTCACCAAAATGGTGGGTGACATGAAAGACGATCGACAGTGAAACTATTAAATAAGTCCAGAAAGTACTTTACGAATTACCATATATAACAACCTCTATAATGACCCTTATATTGATAACTATATCAAGTAACATCAACAATAATTACAGTAATACTAGTTGCAGTAAAGAGACAAGATGTATTCTTCCTCCTGCCTACGTGCAAAAAAACGTTAAGAAAGCCATCCTGAACAAAGAAAATATCTCAAAAGATGCAAATAGATGGCAAAAGAATACGGATTATAGTTGCCTCAATGCTTTGGTCTAGTACTAATAAGGCAACGTCGTGATGTATGTGGTTAGGATCATGTCATAGGTCAGACTCTACTGCAAACAAAATCCTCATATTTAAGTGAAGTAGTGTAGAAAGACAAATTCATTATCCACAAGTTTCAAATAGTGTGCCAGTTGGCTCTTAAGATATTAGCACCAATTGAGGTGCACAAATAACCGATATAAATGGAAATATCTAAGTTATAGCCAGCTGTAAAAAAACTATTTATATTTTAACCACTTCATACAAAGTAATTAATATTTACAAAAATATTACTAGAATAAATTTGAAAAACCTAAGTTATATAAAACCATATGCAACCGTTATATCTTGCGTAATCTGGTATTATGAGAGTTTTCTTTTCTATTTGTTGAAAGTTTTATCGCAAAAGGATTATTTTTTACATCAAAAGTTGTCTTAACTTCTACAGAACTTGATTTGCAAGAGGATTTTGAGTATTTTTTCTATATTAAAGTTAATTCAATAATCAATTTGAGATGATATTTTTGTGTTGATTATAATAAGTCTGAGCTTTCTATTTCAATAATTTAACATTAGACCTCATGACCTGAAGTTCGTATAAAATTCACTCAATAAATTTGCATATATTTTTCAGAAGCTTAACAACTTCAACACTACTAAAATTTCAAATTACTGATTTGAACATACAAATTTCCAAAGCTAATTTCAGACCTCTATATAATATTGATGTTAACTTAATATATGAGATTTATCACAAATTTTGCATTAAGCTTTTGAGTAACACCAATGCTAAAAAAAATCCTCCACGGTAAGTTGAAAAATAGTAAAATTGGTTGTGATAAAAATACCAACAATGGTATTAACAACTTTAGACCACGAGTCTGAACTTGCAATGTATACAAATTAACTTGAAATCTCTTGATCTGAAGTTTGTATAAAAGTCCTTTAGACTTGTAAATTTACACAAATGTTATAGAACCTTAGTCAGTGTTTAATAAGTAGATGATTTTGTTGAAGACTGAAGTTGCACTATATGAAAGTTAGAGATTGAACTATACATAAAAGAACTTGTAACAGAAATTAGGAAGTTAGTTATTTTACCTATCTTATGACAGTTAGAGAGTTAGAGGAAGGTCTTTCTACAGGGGTAATTGCTCATGTATATATGCTGATGATCAACACATTTGTAAAAAAAGAAGTATGAAAATAATACACACTATATTTTCTCTCAAGATTATCTAATTCACTCTACTCTTCTTCTTCATTTCTGCATTCGATCATTCTATCTCGACCTTCTCTCTGTATCCCTATTCTTCTGAGTATTCACATTGTGAATCTAAATCAGTTCATGGTATCAGAGCATTCATGTCATGGAGCTTAAAGTTCGATTCAATTCCGCACAAAATTTCTGAAAAAAGAAAGTTCATTTCAAATCAAAGAAACAAGGATGAGTATCAATGAAGATCAAGAAGGAGTTACAAATGTTCTTGCATCTGGTAGATGAAGCAGTCAAGCCTCTTTGGGAATTGACTACAGTCATCCTCTATTTCTTCATCCATCAGATGTTAGTGGTATTCAGATAATCACATTTAAACTTACAAGTATCGAAAACTACTCTATCTGGTTTCAATCAACGAGGCTTTCTCTGTTAGGAAGAAGCAAGTTAGGACTTGTTGATGGTTCTTGTAAAAAAAAAGATTTTTCTGAAGCTATGGGGAACCACTGGGAAAGGGTTAATGCCATAGTTCTTTCTTGGATAAAGAGTTCAGTAGCAAAAGGACTTCTCATAACGTATGCTACTAATGCACAAAATGTTTGGGAAGAGTTACATAAACGATTTAACAAAATTGATGGTTCAAGAACCTTCTATGTACATAAATAAATTGCTACTTTAACTTAAGGAATTTCTTCTGTGTCTAGTTATTTTTCAAAATTGAAAGGTTATGGAAAGAATTTGAGGCATTAGCTCCTTCCCCTAGTTGCAACTATGAAAAATCCAAATATTTTAGACTGCATTTGCAGAAGCTGAAGTTATTTCAATTTTTAATGGGACTTAATGATTCATATGCCAAGACTAGAAGCCAAATTCTGCTCATGAGTCCTATGCCTTCTGTAAACCAAGCCTACTCTATGGTTATAAGTGATGAAACTCAAAAATCAGTCAAGAATGTGACTAGTATTCTAGGTGTTATTCCCGCAGTTATGCCAGGAAACTATGAGGCTGCTATGTTCACCAGAAATGGTGGTGGTAATCAGAACTATAAGTTCAAGAATAACTATAACTTAGAATGTAAAGTGTTCAAACTCAAGGGACATACTAAAGAAACCTGTTATAAAGTGGTAGGATACCCTCCTAACTTCAAGAAAAGGATGTTTGGGCAATCATCTGCTTATAATGTGCAGATGGATAGTTGCACTTCTCAGACCAATCAGAGTGGTGGTTGCGGTGAGTTTACACAAGCCAACTTTCAACCAACCAAACCAAGAGTGGACTACTCTGATGTGCAGCACAAGTTAGACTCTTTTAATGTGCAGAATGTCAACACCGTTTCTACTTTGTTCACCAAAAAATAATACAATCAACTCATTCAAATGATTAACAAAGAAGAAGCAACTTCAACCTACTCAGCTAATATGACAGGTAATCATAATGATTGTATTTTTACCAGGAGTCTTTAGTAATGGATCATTGACACATATGCAACCAACCATATGGTGTCAAGTTTGAGCTATTTAAATAATGATATTGTGATCAAGTCTGAAATACCTAAAAATATATTTCTACCTAATGGTGATGTGTATTTAGTTACACATGTGGGAACAAGTAATTTGTTTAACAAGGATATTATCACCAATATATTTTATCTACCACAGTTTAAGTACAATATCTTTTCTGTGTCAAAACTGACTAAAAGGATAAGCTGGATGGTTGCTTTCTTCCCTAAATTTTGTATTTTTCAGGATCTCTTGAGCGGGAAGGTGAAGGGAGCTGGTAAAAAAAAGATGGACTATATCTGTTTGTGACTGATGCAAAGGAAGACAATAAAAGTGCAGGTTTAACAGTTCAAGACACAGATTATAGAGTCAACAATAAAGAAGCTTATATACAACAATGGCATAGTCGATTAGGACATGTTTCTATTTCTGTAATGAAGAAAATCCTACTTGTTTCTTAAGAAGTTATAGCTGATAGGTTAACTAACTGCAAAATTTTTTCATGTGCAAAACAAACTAGGCTTCCATTTCCTACCAGCAGTATTAGAACTACCAACTATTTTGAATTAGTCCATATGGATGTATGGGGACCCTACAAGTTTCCTACCTTTGATGGATATAGATACTTCGTGACTATAGTAGACGATCATTCAAGAATGACTTGGCTCTATCTGTTTGCCTTAATGTCTGATATGTGTGTTCTCATTCAGCAGTTTGTCCAGCTTATTAAAACACAATTTGATAGAACAATTAAAGTCATCAAAACAGATAATGATACAGAGTTTGTCAACTCTGTCTGTAGTGAATTTTTCAGCAAACTTGGAACCATTAATCAAAAAACATGTGTTTATATCCCACAACAGAATGTGGTTGCAGAAAGAAAGCATAGACACATTTTGAAAATCAGTAGAGCCATCAGATTTCAAGGCTCCATACCAATTAGATTCTGAGGAATGTGTGTGCTTGCAGCTGTTCATATCATAAATAGAATGCCTCACTCAATACTACAACACATATCTCCATTTTAGAAATTGTACAAAAGAAAATCATCCATTCAACACCTGAGGGTCATAGGGTGCCTATGCTAAACTAAACATTTGCAAGAAACAGAACAAACAAGAGTTGCAGTGCATACGGGATATGCAGAAAATCAAAAAGGATATATATTATACGACATTGAGAAAAATGAGTTCTTTGTCAATAGAGATGTAATATTTAAAGAAACTGTCTTCCTTTTTCTTATCAGAACAAACAAACAACAAAATCAGTCCATTTTTACTGACAATACACAAAATCAACTATATCTTTACACAGAGCTCCACACTACAGAAGACAACCAATTCTTAAATACTACTGTCACTAACAGTCATCAAACTGAAGAACAGGAAGTCACTACACAAAATGCTGAGCAAATTGTAAAGTCAGAAGCTGATATAGTTGATACACCTCCATTACCATTCTTGCACCACATGAAGATGCATACAACTTTACACTCAAGATGACCTTCCTCAGAATCCTGTAGAACCATAGGTCAATCAAAGAAGATCAAAAAGAGAAAGACAACCACCTATATGGATGAAAACTTTGTACCACTTAACATTCACAAAGACACTCCATATGCCATATCCAACTACATAACCTATGACAAACTAAATCTATACCATCAACCTTACATTGCCGAAATTTCAACTGTTACGGAACCAAAAAGCTACTCAAAAGCCTTGAAAGATCCAAGATTGGTGGATGCTATGAAAGATGAGATTGAAGCTTTACAAAAAAAAATTAGACATAGAAGATTACTTCACTACCAGCTGGCAAAACACCTATAGGGTGTAAGTGGATCTATAAAGTAAATACAAGTCATTGAAAGATTCAAGGCACGACTAGTTGCCAAAGGATATAGTCAACAAGAGGGGATATATTATCATAAAACATTTCCCCCTTGTAAAGATAAAGACAGTTAGAACAATCTTAACTCTTGTTGCACAAAAGAAATGGTTTATTCACCAAATGAATGTATAGAATGCATATCTCCAAGGAGAATCTTAATGATGAGATATATATGGAATTGCCACAAGGATTCAGGACTCAGGGGGAGAATAAATCAATATGTAGACTCCTTAAATCCCTATATGGATTAAAGTAGGCTCCTAGACAGTGGAATGCAAAATTGTCTGAAGCACTGCTGAAAATGGAGTTCAAACAAAGCCAGTATGATCACAGTCTCTTCTTGAAACATACTCAACAAGGTGTAGTTCTAGTATTACCGTACGTTGATGATACACTCATCACTGGAGATACTCTAACTCTGATTCATGATACAAAGGACAAACTTGTACAAGCCTTCAATATGAAGGATCTATGTGAATTGAAGTTCTTCCTAGGTATTGAGTTTGCAAGATCAATTTAAGGTATACTAATGCATCAAAGAAAGTACACCTCAGAGATTATTTTTGAGTTATGATTAAGTGCTGCTAAACCAGCATCTTCACCCATGGACATCAATATCAAATTGACCACCAAAGAATATGATGATCATCTAGCAAGAACAGGAACTAACAAAGCTACGGATTCTCCTACTGATCAAAATGCCTACCAGAGATTGATTGGAAAAATACTATATTTAATTATGTCCAGACCTGAAATTTCATACAATGTTCAAACACTAAATCAGTACTTGCACCAGCCAAGGAAATCACACATGAAGGATTCTCTAAGGATTGTCAAATGTGTAAAGAAGGAACCAGGAAAAGGCATCTTATTGTCAAGTAGTAAATCAGAAGAAATAACTGCATATTGTGATGCAGATTGGGTAGCTTGTGCTCATTCAAGGAAACCAGAGACAAAATATCTTATTAAGTTAGGTGACTCTCTAATCTCATGAAAGTCAAAGAAGCAAACTATTTTATCTAAAAGTTTTGCTGAAGCATAATATAAAAGTATGGCATCAACTGTTGCAGAACTAGTTAGGATACTAGGACTCATGGAAGAGTTAAAAGCTCAGGTTAAGCTACCAGTTGTGATTTACGGTGACATAAATCTGCTATACAGATCGCAACCAATCTAGTCTATCATGAACGGACAAAATATATAGAAATAAATTGCCATTTTATAAGAGAAAAAATAGTCCAAGACCTTGTTTCAACTCAATATCTTTCTACAAGAGAACAACCTGCAGACATTCTAACTAAGTGATTAAACAGGGTGCATCATGAATACCTTACATCCAAGCTAGGAGTTCTGAACATCTATACCAAAGCTTAGCTTGAGGGGGAGTGTTGAAGATTGAAGCTGCACTATATGAAAGTTAGGGATTAAGAAGTTTGTTATTTTACCTATCCTATGACAGTTAGAGAGTTAGAGGAAGGTCTTTCCACAGGGGTAATTGCTCAGGTATATATGCTGATGATCAACACATTGGTAAAAAAGAAGAAGTATGAAAATAATACACACTATCTCTTCTCTCAAGATTATCTAATTCTCTCTTCTCTTCTTCTTCTTCTTCTTCTTCTTCTTCTTTTCTGCATTCTATCTCGACCTTCTCTCTGTATCTTTATTCTTATGAGAATTCACATTGTGAATATAAATCAATTCAAATTTTTCACATACTATGGTTCACCACTTTATGTATGGGCCTGAACATGCCTCAGGGTCATTTAGACTGTTAGGCAAATAATTTAGCCTAATTACATGTCCAATGTAGGGAGTTTCGCATCGATGCAAATAACAAAGCTTTTCTTGGCACTGACGAGGGAGAAAGTATGACGAGAATCTAAGTGAAGAAGCAAATCTTCTCCGAATAAAGGAAGAACATTGGGAGTTTGAACGAGATGCTTTTTGATGAATTTTAACAATATAACAGGTATTTTTATACGCAATTTAAAAACTTACTAAACTTTAAATAACACGATAAAAACTAGCCAACCCATGTCATTTCTATTTATTGTTCAGGACTATAATCCTATTTTGTCTTAAAATAATATATGTTCTCAATCATATTTTCTTCCCAGGGGCAGAGCTAGTGTTAACATTACTGGTTCGACCGAACTCTAACTTCGATCCTTATAAAAAATTATATAAAAAAATAAGAATTTCAAACTAATAAACTTTAAATCCTGTTTCGGGTATGCTACTTTCTCAAGTTTTATGACCAACTTATAAGCTAATTGAGACGCGTTATACATTGAAATTCTTAGATGGGTTCAGATAACCGTGCTTTGTTATATATACCTAACCGACTATATGTACCTCAATCAGCGCCAGCTACGGATCTTGTCTTCTTGTGTGCCGCGCACATTGTCACGGCTTTCTTGTTCATGTGGCTACCTCCCTCTCCCAAGTAAAGTCATCTCCTCTTTCACTATTCATATTTGAATGTAAAATCCTCCTTTTTAACTTTAATTTTCTTAAGCGAACCCATAAAAAATTTATCATTACAGCATTAAAATAATAATTCGGGGGGAACATCCAAGAAATCTCCCTTTACTGCTATACCACTACTCCTCTCGTCTTCTTTTTCTTCACTCCTATTTATTCATCACTTCACATACCCAGAACCCCAAAAAAATGATTCACTTCTAACAGCTTCTCTTTTCTCAGATCTGTTTTTTTGGAGCTACTAAAAGGTAATTTGGGTACTTCAGTTTTTTTGGGTATATTTGGATCCAATACTTGCTTCTCTATTTATGTATGTACATTTTCAATTTCTTCTGATTTTGAGATATCCAGGAAAAATTCTTTGAAATCAACTGGTCATTTAATGTGTCTTTGGCAGATCTGACTCTTTTTGTTATATCTTTGTCGGTTTCTTGTGCAATTCTTTGAGATGGGGCATTTGCTATTTGTACTTTTGCTGGGTTTCTTGAAATGGGTTCTAGAATTTGGTTTATCCTTTTTGAGATTTGATGAAGATCTGAATGATTTGAATCACTTTTACTGTTAAAAGACTGTTGCTTTGCATCTTCATGGGTATTTATTACTCCATCACTTTGCTATTTTTAGTATGAGTTGTTCCTTCATAATTATGTATTTACCCTTCTGTGTGATGTCTTGTCTTGTCCATACTCTTTGTCATAACAGCAGTTGCATCTTAGATCCCTTAACTTTTCCCCCACATCAAGAATTAAACAAGTACTCTCTCCGTCCCATTTTAAGATGTTGTTTGACTAGACACGAAATTTAAGAAAGAAAAGACTTTTGAAATTTGTGGTCTAAAAATGCCATACATATTTCTGTGGGTATAAATCATGTCATTAACTAAAAACGTAAGTGCATCAACTAAATTGGGACGGAGAGAGTAATGCTTTTGCTTGCATTATTGTTTCCTTTAAGATCTATTAATGATGTCAATCCTTCTAATACTCTGAATGAAAACAAGAGATAATTAATGACGGTTTAGAGTTTGATGTGTATGTCTTTATATAGTAATACTGTTATACAATATACGATCATAGATTTGATTTGTCATTTGAGTAACAATATCCAATCTCTAGTGTTTTAAGTGGTGTCATAGGATTTGATATGACGATTGGTTTACTTAGGTGATAAAGTTGCCAGAATTGCATGAGAGTGATTTAAAGATTTTATTCTTATATTTTTATTTTGCATTCCAGGTGAATAGAGGAAAATTTAGAAGAACTGATAGAATTGACCGGCAAAAAATGGCATTAGGAAAGTACTCTAGAGTTGATGGTAGGAAGTCGTCGAGTTATTGCTCGACTGTGACTATAGTGGTATTTGTAGCTCTATGTTTAGTTGGGGTATGGATGATGACATCATCATCTGTTGTTCCAGTCCAAAATTCAGATGTGTCCTCACAGGGGAAAAATAGTGATGCGGCAACACAAGTTAGCGGAAGTAAAGAGAGTTATAATGGTGGCAGTGAGAGTAACAACAATGCTGGTGATGAGAGTAATCCAACTGATGAGGGAAAATCAAAACAATTTGAGGATAACCCAGGCGATTTACCTGAGGATGCAACAAAAGGCGATGCCTCAGTTAGTCAAGAAGAAAATATTTCTAATTCACAACAGACAGAATCAACAACAGAGGTCAAGCAGGAAGAAAAATCGACAGAACAAAATGAGGATACTGGAGACTCTAAATCGGAAACTCAATCTGAGAGTGGGACAGACAATTCAGATGACAAAAAGATGGAGGATAAGGATTCTGAAGCTGGGGAGAAAAATGAAAATAAGTCTGTTGGAGAGGAGACCGAAGAGGGTTCTGATGAGAAAAAATCAGTAGAAAACCCAGATGAACTGAATGAGAAAAAGGACCAGGAGGTAGACCAAGGTTCTGATGAGAAGGCTGATGGTCAGAAGAAGGACCAGTCATCCAATGAGTTATTTCCTTCAGGGGCTCAGTCAGATCTTTTGAATGAAACTACAACTCAAAATGGAGCATTTTCAACTCAGGCATCAGAGTCGAAGAATGAAAAGGAAACACAGAAGTCTCCGGAACCAGATAAAGAAAGCAGTTACACTTGGAAAGTCTGCAATTCCACTGCTGGGCCAGATTATATCCCTTGCCTCGATAATTTGGAAGCAATTAGGAACCTCAGAAGTACAAAACATTATGAACACCGAGAGAGACACTGTCCGGATAATCCTCCGACTTGTCTTGTTCCACTTCCTGAAGGATATCAACGTTCAGTTGAGTGGCCCACGAGTAGGGAAAAGGTGATACATTATTTCTACAATGCTGTTTGAATTTGATTGTATTTGTTTTAATTGTTCTTGAAGCTTAAAGTATTACATCCTGCAGATATGGTACCACAATGTTCCCCATACAAAGCTTGCTGAAGTCAAAGGACATCAAAATTGGGTAAAAGTTAGTGGTGAATACCTTACCTTCCCTGGTGGGGGAACCCAGTTTAAGCATGGTGCTCTGCACTATATTGATTTCATACAGCAGGTTGGCACTTGTACTTATTCTTTGCTCTGCATTTGCTTCTAGTTTTTCTTTTCTCAAATAAGTTCCCAGCACATTGAATGGAAATAAAACATTTCACTTATTATTCTAAATACTCTCTTCATTTTGTTTAAAACATAAAACCTTAAAGAAGCTTTTAGTGATTTTTCTTCACCCATGCTAACCTCAATGTGTAACACTCTTGCTGTATCAACAAAATTATTAAGTTCTCTAATATTCTTGCATCCCGTTTGATTCTTTAGCTGTTAGAATGTTTAGTGTTAGTATTAGAGTGTGAGAGTTAGAATATTGGACTGGTAATTTCTTAAGTTAGATATTGTCCCACGTCAAATATGAATATTAAAATGGTAAGTTCTGAAGTTGGATATTGTCCCACATTGTCAAATATCATGTGTATTTGATACTTATAAAAAAGCGTGTCTTGTGTCCATCAAATGATCGATTTATCTATATATCTCTTCTGTTATTTTTCTCACACAAAACTTTCATGTTATTGTTGCAGTCTATTCCAGATATTGCCTGGGGTAAACGAACTCGGGTTATATTAGATGTTGGATGTGGGGTTGCCAGCTTTGGGGGTTATCTTTTCGATAGAGATGTTTTAGCCATGTCTCTCGCACCGAAAGATGAACATGAAGCTCAGGTTCAGTTTGCTCTTGAGAGGGGTATTCCTGCTCTATCTGCTGTCATGGGTACAAAGAGGCTTCCCTTTCCTAGTCGAGTCTTTGACGTTGTTCATTGTGCACGTTGCAGAGTGCCATGGCATATTGAAGGTATCTTATTTTGCATTCTGCCTACTACTGATTTCTTTTCACTGCTCCAAGTAGTGAAGTGTAAAGCGCAAAATTCTTCTATTCAGTAGGTGAACCTTTGAGAAGAACATAAGAGTTCTCGTCTTGTGAACTGAAAATATTTCTACACCACCAATCATTTTGTCTTGATTATTTTTTCTTACAGCTACGATGAAATTGTGAAACTTGATTTGGATTAAACCATTTCGATCTAACAAATTGTAGGGGGTAAGCTTCTCCTGGAGCTCAACCGTTTACTTCGACCTGGTGGACTTTTTGTGTGGTCTGCTACTCCTGTTTACCAAAAGCTTCCTGAAGATGTTGAGATTTGGGAAGGTACTTTGCTTTAACTTGTTCAATTTTTGCTCTTTGACAACTTGGTTAGCTGCTCTTGCTGAATGGTGCTCTGTTATTTTCGACAGCCATGAAGAAGTTGACAAAGTCAATGTGCTGGGAACTTATTTCAAAAACGAAGGATAGAGTTAATTCAGTAGGGGTTGCTGTATATCGCAAGCCTACTGATAATGAGTGCTATGAACAAAGATCAGAAGATGCTCCCCCGCTTTGTCAAGGATCCGATGATCCAAATGCAGCCTGGTATTGTTCTCAGAGAGATAGCAACTTATTTTTTAGTATTATTTGATTTCATACTGGATAGCAAGGCTGTCTAGAACAAATATATATATTAATGGGAATGCAGGAAATTATTTTCCATCTTATATAGAGAAAATTGTTTTCTGTATTGAGAATTGCAGTGGGATTTTGCATTGCTGGCCTTAAATATGATCTAATGAATGTATGCTTTTTCTTCAGGAACGTGCCTTTACAGGCTTGCTTGCATAAAGCTCCAGTAGCCACATCAGAACGTGGATCTCAATGGCCAGAATCATGGCCAGCGAGGTTATCGAAATCACCTTACTGGTTATTGAGTTCCCAGGTTGGAGTATATGGGAAACCAGCTCCAGAAGATTTTACTGCAGATTATGAACACTGGAAACATGTTGTGAAGAATTCATATCTTAGTGGAATGGGGATAAACTGGTCTACTGTTCGGAATGTCATGGACATGCGTGCTATCTACGGAGGGTAAGTACCGAGTGCTAAAATATTTGCTTCCTACCTATGGATCTTCCATCTGTCGCTATGCCTATTCTGGCAAAAGAGTTTTGTCTGAAGCTTGTTGCTGGCCATGGTTGTATGAGCTAAATGGACTTACAGAATTAGGTGGCATTACACAAGTTCTCTTAACCTTTTCAATTTTTCCAAAATTCTTTTTTCAGTCAAACACCAAATGTTTTTAGTTTATGAAAATAGAGTAATAAATTCAGTAATGAGGTTTGGTCGTATAAAAAATTATCACCTGTTATTGAAATAAACAGCGTCTTCATTGCAAAAGCAACAATTGTTCTCTCAGATTTCTTAACAAGTCCCTGTGTTCTCTCATAAAAGAATATATCCGTAGTGACTTTGTAAAACATTTTTTCGCTCTCTTCAATGGCATGTGATGTTAAACTTTTGTCACCTTGCAGATTTGCAGCTGCTTTAAGGGACTTGAATGTGTGGGTTATGAACATTGTCTCAGTAGATGCTCCAGATACACTACCAATTATTTATGAGAGAGGTCTTTTTGGAATTTACCATGACTGGTGTGAATCCTTCAGCACTTATCCCAGATCTTACGACCTTCTTCATGCTGACCATCTCTTCTCCAAGATTAAAACAAAGTAAGTATCCAACCTTTAAAATTGCTTCATGGACTTAAACCTACACCATTGATTCCCTATTTCTCTTATGTTATGTTATCTGATTGTGCTTCGGCTTTTAAAACCTGTAGGTGTGGTTTACCGGCAATAGTTGCAGAAGTTGACCGTATTTTGAGACCAGAAGGGAAGCTCATTGTCCGTGACAAAGTGGAAGCTGTAACCGAATTAGAAAGCATGTTCAAGTCTATGCATTATGAAATCCGTATGACCTATTCAAAGGACAAGGAAGGATTGTTGTGTGTCCAGAAAACAATGTGGCGACCAACGGAGGTTGAGACACTAACTTATGCCCTTGCTTAGCGCGTGTGCGGATGGTGGTTGTATATCATTTGAGAGGCTTTCATGCCACGGTGACTAGATAGTTTTTCGATTAAATTCTTGTTACTGTATTCTTGTCAGGCTACCGTTGTACCATTCCATAGCAAAATTAGTGCTATTATCACTATATAATTGTGGAAAGTAAGTTTTGTAATATTATGTCATTAGTTGTGGAGGAGGTGGGCATTGTTGGAATTGTAAATGCCATTGGTTTAGGACGATGGTAAAAACTCAAAATACACCAGAATGAAATTCGTTTTCAGAGCGCCTGAATTCTCTCTCAATCTGTTTCCAGCTTTATCACTTCCTGAACGTCCTTTCTCTTGACCCTTTGCTTTCATTTTCTCCTCCAAAATAGAACAAAGTTACTCCAGCTATTACTCCATTTCTTATTCCAAAAAAGAATATTTCATTTTATATTCTTCTCCCCCTTTAATATTATATTATTATCTTTTATTTTCTTATTTCTATTAAAGAAATTCTATTTTCTATTTCTTTTTTTACATATTCATCACATATAATTTAATATAATATTATTTATACCATACAATTTTAAATAATATAATTTGTAGAAAATGTTATAGATTATATGTATTAATGGTTAATTCAAATAAAAGGGAAATCATTGAGATACCAGATGATTAAATACATATTACATTATGGTAAAATTCAGATTAAATATTATATAAATATTCAACAAATACATATTACATTACAGTAAAATTCAGATTAAATATTACATAAATATTCAACTCGCACCTTTAGTATGTTCCCATAAATGATCTATTAATGTAGTACGAAGTGCAAAATGAGCATTTTTGTCCTTAATTCTTTTGTGTCGAGCTAAAAATTATTCAAATCGGTAATTTTCATCTACTACCATGTCTATCGTTGGAGGTGGACATTCACAATCATCTTGAATTGGTGCATTAAGATCACGCTCATCCTCGACCATTAATGTATTTTAATTTAATGTGTTTTTAATTTTCACTTTTCAATTTTAGCAACATCTAATATTTTATATTCGGACCTTTCAATTTTAGTAATATTTTGTATTTGCACTATTCATTCTTTGATATGATTATATATTTTTGTACAATTATAGCTTTATAATAAAATTAACCTACAATTTTACATAAAAATAATAAATGCACGAAAATTAATTTATTAAAATTATAAGCCAAAGTTAAGATGTATAATTAATATTGTATGGATATTACATAAACATAACTAGGTATATATAAAAAGATAAATTAAAAGAGTTACATAATAAAAATAATAATAAAGTAAGGATAAATATTAATGGAGGAGATGGATAGTGTCACTCCAAATTTGGAGTAACACTATTCATCCCCTATTTTGCAGCCAAAAATGGGGGAGCATTAGAGCCACATTTTGACAAAATATGACTGCATTTTAAAGAACAGGGACTTTATATAACTGTCACAATTTAAAAGAAATATAACAAATTCTTAGCATGAAATCCAATATTACAGTTGTGGCAGAAAAATATTTATATTTGTAGCACACAGTTTCATTAAAATAGGAATATTAGTTATTAATCACCGAACATAAGCAATTTGAATGGAAAGTCAATAATTCTTTGTAAAAAAATCATGCTTTTTTTTTCTTTATCCAATAGGTTTCCTTCTTTTTATTTGTCTTCTTAATTTTGTTTTCTGCTGAAGGCAATATATTTTCTAATATTGTTCCATTCGTTTTCTTTTTAATTATCTTTCTTAAGTTTTTATCTTCCTTCTTTCTTCCTTTCTTAACATAAAGATCTTGCTTCGATAATAATATACGTTAATATATAAATAATGTATATATAAAACAATATACATTGAATTAACACATATATAAGATATACAAGCAATATACATAAAAAATACATCTTCAATTAAGATGATACTTAGACATGTGAAATATACATAAAAAAAAAAAATCTTAAATTTAGTTAAGATGACATATAAAATATACAAAAAATATATATATAAAAAATATATCCTGAATTAAAATAGCACTTGACATATAAAATATATTTAAAATATACATTAAAAATACATCTTAAAATAAGATGCCACTTCAAATAAATCTACAAAAATTATATACATAAAAATAAATTTTGAATTAAGTGACACTTGATATACAAAGTATAAAAGACGTATAAATTAATACATCTTGAATTTAAGTGGCATTCACATATGCATCAGACTTTCAAAAATGGAGTGAAGAAGATGAATGTTGGAACGGAGGAATGGAGATGGACAAAAAAAGTACTTCCCGTGATTCGTGAGTCAGTTAACTTATTAAATATTAAGCTTAATTTTTATAATATGTTATTAATGAAAAAAAAGTAATCTTTATGAAACAAACAATAAATAGTGCTATTTATTTAAATAATAATTAAAAAAAGATCAAGCGTGTAAAAAAATTAGAAGCGGGCGTTGGAGATGCTCTAACAAGCCAATAGTGTTAATTTAGGACCCCCTATGACTTTCCAGCTTACAGACTCCTTATATTTTCTGAGGTTTTCTTATGATCCCCAAAATACTCTTCAGTACGCTACTCCTTCGTTTTAATTTAAATGACATATATTTTTTATTAGTCTGTTTCAAAAAGAATATTATATTTTTATATTTGATTTTATTTTACTCACTTTACTCTTAATGAAAAGTATTTATAGCCACACAAATGTCATGGCTCCATAAAACTTTTAGTATCATATATTTCAAAAGTCTACTTTTTATTTTCAAACATTGTGACAAGTCAAACAAAATCATCTAAATTGAAAAAGTAAAAAGAAAGATTAGAAATTTTCTCTGCGCAGTAGAAACTTTAAGGAGTTTGTTACGCTGTGATTAGTGATGAAGAAATTGCTATACATTAATTACATACTTTAAAAGGGCATCTTTGTTTTTAAATAGTTAATCGTTTCATTGCTAATGCATATATTATTTATTTTATATTGTATCACGCATAAAATAATACATAAATTCATGAATAATTTAATATCAACAACCAAATATTGCATTAGTACTTATGCACGATTAATTTTTCTTATGCGGTCAAGTACACATCATATTATGTTAAGCGAGATTAGTTTTTCCAAGATCACAAACCAAATGAACCCTAAATCTTTTCTGATTATACTTGATAGTTTTCATGTTCACCAATAAATAAAGCAAACGGACAAAACGAGCCAACAAATGGACAACGAGATTAAAGAGAAAAGTAGGGAAGAAAAATTGCACGAAATGAACATCTAGGCTCGCAAGCAGGGGTGGATTTAGGGGGATGAACCCCCTTCGTCGAAAAATTACATTTTATATATAAGGCAAAATTTATCTTTTACCTCTATATATTAAGTTTTGAACCCCCTTATCACAACTCAGAAGTGTAGTTTAGTGGTCAAGGGAGTTCAAAACCTTGATAAGATAATAGGTTCAATTCCTACTAACTATTTTTTTGAACCCCCTTCATTGAGATCCTGCCTCCACCACTGCTCGCGATATTATAATAAAGTAGTAGAGGATCAAAGAAAGCAATTAGCTATCAAGGGTGTGTTTGGTACGAATGAAAATGTTTCCATGTAAAATAGAGAAGGAGAGGCACTACTTCTGTTTCCGCTCTATCTGCCAAGGGGAAATCCCGGTAAAGGGAACCCCGACCCCGAGAAGACCGTACTCACGTGCAACTAATTCAATATGACCGGTTATGAACCCAAGAGAGGATAGGAGTACTCATACTCAAGGACCGGAAGATCTCACAGCGTCAAGGCAAATAATAACTCCTATTGGAAGAAGAGCGTTTACGATCAGAGCTAAAAGAGTGGGAGGGAATCAAATAGCAATAGCCGCTACTTCTGTCTGTGGCTATCTTCTCCTATTGATTAAACCCTTCAAAGGAATTTTTTCTATTTCTTCTTTCTAAAGGCAAGTCTAAGCCATCCGCCCTTCATTGCAGGGTAAAAAGGGAGACGGTTCCCAAGGGGTGGCTAGTTCGAGTAAGAGAGACAGATACAGATAAGGTCCTTTTTTCTGAGAGACCCGCTCTTGACTCTAATCATACCCACTAGTAAGCGCAGTTGATGCTCCTTCATACAGGGTACAGAGAGGCAAGTAATGGGCACTACTCATCATAAGAAAGCAGTCATGCAGATAGAAAGAGTAAAACAATGACTCTGACTAAGTAAAGAGATGAGGTTTTTTTTTCTCATCTATTTTCCATACCACAGCTCTAGACTTGTGCCCCTATTCAAAATATGTTTCAATCATACCACCCTTGTGGGTTGTTCGCAATTCACATTAAAGACCCTTTCCAAAGGTTGAGTACCTTGGCTTGGGTCGGTGGTGCTGGGTTCCGTGTCCTTGGCAGGCTCGACCATCGGAGATCCATTCATTACGAATGTTTTTTCTCGATGTGGACCAAGCTCCGACTTCCTTTTTAGCTTTGGCTCGGAAGAGGTCGGCCTTTGAGCCCGTATTGGAAGGGGATCTTGGTTTTTTTTATTATAAAAGAAACCCCAGGAGTTACGTCTTATTCCCGAGG
>ML406017.1:0-47500 GCA_005239525.1 Nicotiana knightiana
CTTTTATTCTAGTTCAATTGTAGTAGGTGTTTTCATATTGTACCTTTCAGCTTTATTTAGAGGATATTGTAGTAGGTACTCAGAGTTTTAAAGTTAGAGTTAACTTGAAGTTGTCGCAACAGTTAGATCATGTATGCCACAAAGGGATTAGAGTTGATCCTAGGTTTACAAAAGAGTTTTTGTAAATGCAGTTTTTGGCTCAGTGATTTTAGTGGAGAGTTTGGGAAAATCCTACTGGAAAGTAGGTCGTGGTTTTTTCACCTTTTGAGCCAGGTGTTTTCCACGTAAAATACTTGTGTTCTTTACTTTCTGTATTTATTATTCCTCAACAATAGTAGTTGGAACACATAGAAGAACTAGGTCCTTCTATAATCAGTGCACGTGAAAAATTGGACACCACACAAATCACCTCCCTCTTGTGTGGTATTGAAGTATAAAACATCAATTGGTATCCGAGCGGGTTATCCTTGAAAAGGCTAACATCTTAGGAAAAGATCAAGATGAGTGCATTACTTGAAAACTATAAAGAGCAATTCACCACTAGGCCACCACTAGGCCACCACTATTCAATGATCACTATTATTCTTTGTGGAAGGAGAGGAGAAGAGATCACTTGCAGATGACTGATGAATGCTTCAAATATGGTAAAAATAACCACATGATCAAGAAATGTCCTATGTGGAAAGTCAAGTGGAAAAAGGAGAAATTTGAAAGAAGGAACAAAAAGAAGGAACATGTTCATGACAAAAAGAACTACAACAAAAGGCAAACCAAGAAGACGGATGTACCCAAGAAGGAAAGGAGCTTGGCACTCAGAATCACTGAAGGATCTAATCTAGAAGAAGACGAAATGGGTATGATCACAAAGGACTTCAAGAAGTCCCTAATGAGAGGAAAGGGTCTTTCAAGAAGTGGAAGCTACAACAAACAAAGGGTTACTGAAAAACAAACCAATGAGGGGTGTTACAAGTGTGGAAAGACTGATCACCATATCAAAAATTGCCCTTAATGGGAAATTGAATGGAAGAAGGAAAGAGCTGAACGAAGGAACAGGACGAAGGAACATGTTCAACCCAAGAAGAACAAAGGATCAACAAAGGCTATGGTTGCTGCCTAGGGAGAGAGCTCAGATGAAGATTCAGAGGATGAAGATGGAGATGAACAATCACTTATGGCAATTAGAGAATCCGATGAGGAATCATAGGTAAGTATAATTCATCTCAAAGACAAAATTGAATTTTTGTCTAAAGAAAGTCTATCTGAGTTACTTCTGGATTTTATTGATGAATCTGAGGATCTAAACAATGAAAAAAAACAACTGTCTAAGGAGTGTGTGATTTTGAAAGCTAAGTGCAAAAATCTGGAACTTAGGGCTAGTGAAAGTGATAGTAAAAATGTTGAGTTGAAGAACCAGGTTCATTAACTTGACACCACTGTCGTAGAGCTAAGATCTGAAAATCTAAAACTGAAATTAGGAACGGGTAAAAAGAAAGCTGATTACACACAACTCACATTAGAAGAAAACCTAGGAAAATGAAAGACGAGTTGTACAAAAGAGATGAGCAGATAAGATTCCTTAAGGAGGATCTAAGCAAGGTTAAGCATGATCTAGACAGAACCTGTAAATGGAATAGGTCATTCGATGCACTTTCATGGCTACATGAACACCATAGTAGCAATAAGAGAGGACTTGGCTACGGGACCCTTGCACCTAAGTGGGATCCCAAAAGCAAGTACTTCTCACTTCCTGAGAACAGAATCTGCACACACTATGGTAAGACTGGTCACTATAAAAGTGAATGTAACGCAAAAGAAAAGGCTAGTCAAGAGAATAAAATATTTGATCAAGGGAAATGTAGGCTACTAGGATGGGCCAAAAGAATTTGATTCACCCTTTTTCCTATAGAAAGGGACCCAAAGTTTGGGTTCCTAAGACTAACCCCTGATTTTCTTTTGCGGGTCCAAGTGAAGGGAAGCAGCCAAATATGATACACGGATAGTGGCTGCTCAAAGCATATGACATGTAGCAAGAACCAGTTCCTTTCATTTGAGTACCTCAAAGGAGGTAATGTCTCCTTTGGAGATGGGAAGAAAGGTGAGATCATTGGGGGAAAGGTAGGTAAGACTGATTCTCACTCTATTAAGAATTTCCACTTGATAGATGGCTTAAAATATAGCCTAATCAGTGTGTCACAACTTTGTGACAGAGGTAACTTGGTAGCATTCACCTCTACAAAATGTTTTGTAATAAATCTTATCGCTGACAAGATTTTTTTGTAGGGAAAAAGAGTGAACAATAAACACATCATAGATTTGTCCTCACTTTCAGAAAATGAATTAACATGCTTAAGTGTGCTTGACAGTGATCCCCTCCTTTGGCATAAGAGACTTGGACATGCAAGTCTGAGTCAACTCAACAAACTAGTCTCCAAGGACTTAGTGATAGGTATGCCTAACATTAAGTTCAAGGAAGACAAAGTTTGTGAGGCTTGTGCAAGGGGGAAGCAGGTGAGATCTTCTTTCAAAAGCAAGAAAGTAGTAAGTACCACCAGAACGATGGAACTGGTCCACATGGATCTTTGCGATCCTATTAGATTTACCTGGACACTGTTTCTGATATCTAAAAATGAAGCATTCGACATGTTCACTTCCTTTGTTAGAAAAACTCAAAAACAACTAGGTAATTAACTTGAATCAATTAGGTCTATCATGGTACTGAATTTGACAATGCTAAATTTGCTTAATTTTGTGATGTGCATGGCATAGATCATAACTTTTCTGCACCTAGGACTCCACAACAAAATGGTGTAGTTGAAAGAAAGAATAGGACATTGGAAGAAATGGCTAGGACTATGCTTCTTTCTAGTAAACTGCCTCATAGTTTATGGGCAGAAGCTGTGAACACTACATGTTACATCATAAATAGGTGCATGACCATACGTCTTGTTGAGAAGACTCCCTATGAGTTACTTAAAGGGAGAGAGCCAAATATATCCATCTTAGGGCATTTGGATGCAAATGCGTTGTGCACAATAATGACAAAGACTCCCTTGGTAAGTATGATCCCAGAAGTGATGAGGGAGTATTCTTGGGATATTCTTCACATAGTAAAGCTTATAAGATCTATAACAAAATAACTATGTGTGTAGAAGAAAGTGTACATGTAGTTTTTGATGAAACTAACATTCTTTCTGAGAGACAGGAACATGAAGATGAAGCAATTGTGCTGGTAAGAAATTTAAATGAAATCACAACCTAGACTGAAGCTGCACCAGAAGAAGGAACAAGTGATGGAACAGAATCTACTCAGGGCAACCTGACAGAGGGAACTGAACAAGAAGGAACTGAATCTCAAACCACAATGGAACCTGTCCATAAACCTCTTCCACATCAACAAAGCATTGAAAGAACATCAAGGGGAAATCAGTTGGTTGTGAAATCTTAAAAGTATCAAAGTTCTCATCCCATTGAGAATATAATCATTGACCCAACCTCTGAAATCAAAACTAGATCTTTATTAAAGAATCTTTGTGCTTTTGATGCTTTCTTATCTCCTATTCAACCTAGAAATGTTGCTAAGGCTTTGCAGGATGCAGACTGGGTAAATGCAATGTAATATGAACTCAACCAATTCGAAAGGAGTCGAGTTTGGCATCTAGTACCAAGACCCAAGGATATAACAGTAATTGGCACAAAATGGGTCTTCAGAAACAAAAGCCTTAAGTAGAGATCACTTTGAGAGGAACAAGTTGGAATTAGGGATGATTAAGATCACCTAAAAGGACCAGTTCAAAGTTAAACGGAAAAAAAATGAAAAAATTTATTTGAGAAAAAAAATTTGGTTAGAAAGTCTGTAAATTTTGTATATAATTAGATTAATCTTGATCAGTCTCATACTTCCAACATTATACTCCTGTGCCATGTGCTAAAATGACTCATTAATCTCTAATGATATTTTCTCTGTTTTGGCAAATTTAGACTTACACAAGAGAATTTTCAGTGAAGAACCTGGTTCATCAAGATAAATAGGTATGTTTTCTANTTGTATATTTATCAGATTTAGTGTATTCCTTACTTCATCTCTTTCAAGCCGTCAAAAACTCTCATTCTTCTTCCATCTTCCAAACACAATCTAATTCTCTTCTCTTTCATACCCTAGCCCAGATATGTCGAACACCTCTGAAAATCCTTTATCACCACCATAGAAAACCACTTCCACACCTTCTACCACTCCTTCAACCATACCAATCTCTAAGAAAAATAGAGTGAATATGATGGCTCATAAGATTGTCATTGAAGGAGAATAGATCAAGAAAGTAAACAAGCAATTGAAAGCAGGTAGGGAGAAGAATCCAAGAAATCTGAAGATTCATTTAAGTCTGCTACTAAGGGGGAAGAAATTAGGTATTCCAAAACTGAATATGTATCTTCTGATTCTAAGGTTACTCCAGAGACAATTTCTGAAGTTGCTGCAAATTTGGAGAATAGATTTGTACTGGTAGGATCTATAGCAGGTGTTGAGACTACAGAATCTGGAGAAGTTAGTGGTAAAAATAAAAAGGGAAAAGAAAAAGAGAGCAAGGGTGCTAGGAGTACTATGAGGGGAAATGGTACAAGTGGCTGATTCTTCACCCACTTCTGTTGGTCTAACAAAAGAAACTGGGGCAATGGTTGTTTGGGGAGAGGAATTTACTGAAATAGAAGAGAGTGTGAGCAAAACAAGGGGAAGTGGGTCTGGTGAAGCTCCTGAGGGGTTGGTTCAACTTGGAAAAATATAGATGAACCTGTTCCATCTGAACAGGAAACCCTTCGGACCTACTGATAGGGTTATCAATGGCACCAAAACTCATGTCATTCCCTATGGCTTCATTCTCACAATTGTACTTGCACATTTCAAGGTACCTACGAAGAAGTGGGAGATTAGTACAAGTAAGGATCATTATGGGGTTAATACTCTGCTTGCTTGCGATTATGAAGTCAATGCCACTCCTAAAGAACCTGGTTCACCCAAGAAGGTACCGGTGAAGAGCAAGGTCAGAGCCATGGTGCTAGAAAGTGGGGCTAAGGATGCTGATATTGAGAGGCTGAAGAAGAGGTTGGCAGAGGTGGAGACTGAGAGAGATGCTCTCAGAATTGAGTTGTCAAGATAAAAGGAGAAGAATAATGGCATTCTTCAAGATATGTTAAAACTCCTCCAGCCAAAAACCAAGCACCTGGACCTTCCCAGCCTTAAGCCTCCTAGCATAGTGTAGATTAATTAGTGACCCAGTTCGGGACTTTTTGTTTCTTTTGCTCATGTTTCCAGTATTTTTATTTCTTCTTATGCTTTATGGTAGAATCTTATCAATCATCAATGAAATTCACTGTCTTTTGCTCTAACTGTTTGTTTATATTTCTTTGATGGTTAAAATTCTTAGCTTTATCTATGATGATTAATCCATGATTGCATTTGAAGTAGCCCTAGTGGCCATGAGTAAGCTTTAAAATCTGGTTATCTCACATTTTTATGCAACTTTTCGATGATGCTAAAATGGGGAAAATAATTAGGTTGTGCTTTAAACAAGTGTTGTTTAACTTTGAACAAGTGATGTTTATAACCTAATATATCTGGTCCTTGATGATAAGTGATAAAAAGGAAAAATGTTTCTAACATTGGGTTGGTGTTGAGCTGAGTTGAAACAGGGCCTAAGCTTATGAAAATCACAAAGTTTGTCATCATCAAAAAGGGGGAATTTGTTGGCCCAAGTAAAGGCTAGTTTTGAAGACTGACAGAGGAACTCAGGCATGAACCAGGTCCATCCTCCAGGTCCATCCCTTGTGTGCATAGAAATGGACAGATTCGAGCATGTGGGATGCACGTGAAGGAGATAAGCTTAAATTGGTGTATTTGATATATCCTGATCGAAAAGGTTGTATAATTGATAAGGAGAAGGACTCCTTAATCAAAGAGAACACTATCTAAGATAGGGAAGGAGTTAGAAGTTGAAATCAACTAGAACTCTTCCACCAAGGAAGAGTAGCATTAGAACTCTAGTTATTTCTTCATCTACTAACTCTATAAATTGCAGGATGTTCTCACTTTATAGGTGTTGCACAAACGCAGAAGTTAAACGTGAATTGAGATCAAAATAGCAAGGTAATTTTGCAAGCAGTTCGTGTGTGATTCAAGTGTGCAAACCTGAAGCTACATGAACCAGATAGAAGAACCAGCTCCAAGTGTCTGTCTTTTATTCTAGTTCAATTGTTGTAGGTGTTTTCATATTGTACCTTTCAGCTTTATCTAGAGAAAATTGTAATAGGTACTCAGAGTTTTCAAGTTAAAGTTAATTTGAAGTTGTCGCAACAATTAGAGGCTGTGTGCCACAAAGGGATTAGAGTTAATCCTAGGTTTACAAAAGAGTTTTTGTAAATGCAGTTTTTGGCTCAGTGATTTTAGTGGAGAGTTTGGGAAAATCCTACTGGTAAGTAGGTCGTTGGTTTTTCACCTTTTGAGTCAGGTGTTTTCCACGTAAAATACTTGTGTTCTTTACTTTCTATATTTATTATTCCGCAACAGTAGTAGTTGGAACACATAGAAGAACCAGGTCTTTCTATAATCAGTGCACATGAAAAATTGGACACCACACAAATCACCCCCCTCTTGTGTGGTATTGAAGTATAAAACATCACTACCTCCTTTCCAGATCCCTTGCACTCGTGGGTGGGAGAGTATCTAGGGGTGCATCATCTATAGAAGACACCAAAACATCTAATTTGGAAGGAGGGTGTTGTACCTGATCAGTAGTGACTGACACCGATTCCTCCTGAACCACAGATTCCTTGGCTACAGTGTCACCCTGTGTAGAAACATCAGGCACTTTATTGATAAATTTTCTTAGAGTGGCTTTGACCTTTGTTGGTTAGAGGTATTTTTCGCAGGAAACTCAAGTGCATGGGTGGTTGTTTTTAGAGAAGGGGATACAGTGGAGGTGGGAGTGATAGGAACAACATGAACAGTATGTTACACCCCATATTTTCATCCGTGAAAGTACGCCATAAATAAATTGATGAAAGCTCGGAAATGAGATATTCCATCTCGCATTTTTGTACGTTAAAATTTCGTCGTAAGTTAATCCATGTAAACTCGGGAATGAGATTATTTTGAGATTATAAGTATTATGCTATTTAAAACAAGGAATAAGTAAATTCATGAATGTAAAAGGGTAAGCAAATCGAAGAAAATGAGTTTCATCGAAAGTTGTCATTTTGAGAAAAAAATAGATCCAAGCTATAATACCCGGTATTTATGGACTAGTACCATACAAGTTACCACATGATCATGATAGTAAGGTGTATAAAGTATGTTTGGTTTATTGGGTAATGGAAGATTACCTAGTTAATTAAGGAATTGATTGGGTAATTAATAATATTTGGGGGAAGATTAGCTAAGTAATTAGGACCATTTGATTAGCCTAATCCNTTAGATCACTTTGCTAGGTGGCACTTTGGAAAGATTCTTGGCTAAGCCATAAAAAGCTCTAAAATTCACAAAATATATGGAAAGGGCAACGTGCTTTAGAAAAAACCATAGAAGAATTCTCAAATTTAATGAGTCACATAAGATTTGGATTAATTCACCAGAGAGCTACGAGAATTCTTGGATTAGCAAAGGAATCCATACGAAATTATACTGCATAATAGTAACGAGATTTTGCGATTCTAAGGGAGTACGGTGCAATCTTTCTCAAGAATATCATATGGATCTTTCCCTACTTCGATCCGCCGTCATGTGTTGTCGCAATTGGCGTGTGTTAGAGGGATTGTCAAGAGAATCGACTCAGGTATATTAAGGCTATCCATTCTTTCTTTTGGCATGATCCATACGGTACAAATAAAACGAGCAAATGCACAACTTCCATAAATGGCTCTATTCATAGAAATGCTAGAGATGCTTATGTTCTTGATTCCTCATGTGTACTACTATTCTATCATATGTTCATGGGTCTCAGAAAATACGTAAGTTGATAAAGTTTATTTCTTGATATTAATCAGAGGCATAATGGTCTTATGATGTTTCGAGAGATTTATTGGCGTACTTCTCATGCATTGCATTCATTTATATGTGTACATTGACCCATGACCAGATGACGTTATATATGCGTATATATGTATGTAATATGTATATGATATATGGGAAAAGGTTACGGTGTTGTATACGCACCACCACTTGATCAGCTGGTATACATTGATGATTTGCCCACAATGGCCGAGATGATATAATGGGATGCCCTTAGAGGCTTGTTGATGTTATGAACGCATATACCTATGCATGTTATGACATTTATATGTATATGTATGACATTATAGTATTAAATGATTCACAGAGCTATTCAGATATACATGTTGAGTCTTTTACTCCATGTTTCTCTCATGTCTATTGTTTACTGATTTTCATTCCTTACATACTCGGTACGTTATTTGTACTGACGTCCTTTTTGCCTGGGGACACTGTGTTTCATGCCCGCACGTCCTGATAGACAGGTCGAGAGTCCTCCAGGTAGACTATCAGCTCAGTAGAAGATTTTGGTGCGTTCCATTTGCTCTAGAGTTGCTTATTTGGTCAGTGTGATTTGGACGTGCATTGTTTAGTATGGCGGGCCCTGACCCGACCTTTATGATACGTATGTACTCTTAGAGGATTTTAGACATATGTCATGTACGTTAAAGATGGTATGGACTTATCGGCCTATATTCAGTGTACGAGTGATCATTTGGATCTTATAGTCCCGTATGTCTTATGTATAAGTTGGTATTACGTGTTTTATTCTAGTTATTCCACGATAGCCTTTCCGTCTCATTTACCTATGATAGCATGACACGAAAAGATACGTTATGTTGGTACTCGGTTGAGTAAGGTACCGGGTGCCCGTCCGGCCCATCGGTTTGGGTCGTGACAAAAGTGGTATTAGAGTAATTCTGTCCTAGGGAGTCTACAAGCCGTTTCTAGTATAGTCTTGTTTATAGGTGTGTCCTGCACCACACTTATAAGCAGGAGGCTACAGGGCATCTAGGACTGTCACTCTTTCTTCTTACTCTAGATCGTGTGGTAGAGCTTAGTTGTAAGAACTCAATTTCCTAAACCGTATCTTATTTATAATACGATGATGCCTACATCTAGAAAGATGGTTGGTAAGGGATTGAATGCGGCTATGGAAGAGTTAGTCAGAGGAACTCGCTTTTTCATGATGCTTATGATGAGCAAATGTAAGGTCTTCAGTAGATCATGTGATTACTAAGGACGTGTAAGCCTTTATAAGGAGCCTTAAGGCAGGAATATCTATCCACTCCTATGGTGATAGACAATGGGAGATTCAAAAGATAGATACAAGTTTCAACAAGTAAAAGAAGCAAGATGAAGAAGGGTACAAGGCATCCAGTTTATGAAGATTATCTGTATTTACAATTCAGGCAGAGGAATATAAGTCTTTTGAGTTACCTTCAACAATAATAGTGGTATGTACAATTGGTCACACCCATATCAGTTATGCTCCATGGGAGACAACAGATATAGTTTAAGAGAAGGACGGGATATCAGGATCCGGCTGGGGTTAGAGTAACCCAAAATGGTGAATAGATGGTTTGTGTTAGTTGACATTTCCGAAGGATATTGCAAATGGGCTAATAGATCTCCTTGTGAGACATCCAGATGGTGCACTCTAGAATAGTATAACTAGATATGAATACTAGAATGTTCAATAAAAAAAAGAGAAATTCAAAGATAGGCATTGGAAGCCTAGAATGGATAAATATTACCTTAGCATGGCTCCCGTCCCTAGTAGAACGAGAATGTTAAAGCAACCCGAAGAGATAGGGGATGGAGTAAGGGGAGCTAAAAGCAAAAAAATTTCTTGTTGAAGTTTACAGAATAAGGTGATAGACAGAATTGTTAGCAGGGGAATAAGAAGAGAGTTAATAAAGTATTATGAGTAAGATGTGATACATGGATAATGACGGTAGATAAAAAAAATGACAGTATTACAGAGTCTATAGTCAAGGGAAGGAAAAGACGAAAGGTGCCATGCCTCGAGACAAGAAAAGAGTATAGGCCATAAAGTCATATCCTCATTTCGAGAAATAAGTTCGTGACTCTAACGTGATTACCAGGAGGAAAAAGTTAGATCCCAGAATAATAGAAATCTGTATGGACTCCAGAACAAGATAGGGACTGAATGATTGAATGCTGGTCGACATCATGAGCATTTCAATTTCGTTCCGTCGATAATAGAATGGACAACAGAAGAAGATTCATGAGAAATTCAAATAACGTCCGTCAGGAAGACGCTTCCCTAAAGCAAGCAATGTGATAAAAGTTCAGCTTAAGTGACGGTATGTGCCAATTTCACTAAGTGTCACCCTCACGAGTAAGGAAATTTTTATCCTTGGTATAAAAGGATTACCATGAGGCGAGTAAGGGTCATCGATGATGTGAAAAGATGCCAAATATAAAGAGGTAAACATCTATATGTAGAGCATCGCAGCACTAAATCTTAGTACTCCCCTAAAGGGGGGAATATGGAGTGATGTGGCATTAAGTCAGAATTAAGTGATTCTAGTAATTATGGAATCGTAAAGGAAGAATACGATAAATGTGAGAAAGGAATGAGATTGCACTTATTTGAATCCTATAGATATGCTACGATTCTAGAACATTATGCAAAACTGATTTAAAGGAGAGGAAGTAAGGGTTCCTGACCGGGATGTTATTGATAAATAGGGAGCAGTGCAAGAGGTAAGTTAAGGAAAAGAAAATAACCCAAGAAAGATTACGCGGAATATTAATATGAGAATGGGCCAACAAGTAGTTAGTAGTTGGTTCAAGAAGAGCCTATTTAATGACTAGACAAGAGGACACAGACAAATCAACAGATCTTGCAAGATAAACATAGAAAAATCCAATATAGTGAATTCGGCTCCGCAGTTATGACATTGTAATACTTGAGAAATATTCAGATAGGAGTCGGGGTAGTTAAAGGTACCGTATGAGTGTTACGTAAATAAAAGAGAGTGCCACTAGGAGGACAATCAAAATATGAGTTCAAAAGCAACCCTACAAGCACATGAGTGTGGAGGTAAATAACTAAGGATAAATGTAGGTGAGTACGAACATCAAAAATTCTATCGGGAATATGGTGTAATAAGACCGCAACTTTACAAGAGTCAGAGGATCATCCCTAAATACTACAAAGAAAGACTAGCTGAGGAAGTAAGGAAGAAGGCTTCAACCTAAGCTTAGTGACCTAAGGAGGAAATGGTCTTATAACAACAGTCTCACAACAACATTGTATGCACTCCATAAGAAAAGGACACCTACCGTGGCTAATGAACAGGAAGTAAAATCAGAAGTAATATTTAAGATCATATGAGTGGTATGGAATTCCAACGTGCATGGGAACTAAGATAAGCTAAGTATGCACGCAACAAGGGGGCAGAAAAACCTGAAAAAGTAATAGCTTGCATTTAAAACTGAGAAGGAACGGAAAGAATTATTCGATTAATGACCCAGAGTACGTTATGAACACACTTAAGAGTTCAGATGTTTTATACATCCAGCATATATGTTGACAATTATATAGACATAGAAGACTCCGGTATAAGTTAAAAGAAAGAATTGAGCCCATGGCATAAACAAAGGATTGAGTTGTTAGAAGATTGTATCATGAACATTCCATAACGCCTAGGAAAGGCTAAAGTAATAATTGATACCAGGAGCCGCATATCGAAAGATAGCTTAAGCCTACATAAAGGTTGATCATAATGAAGAGGAAACTAAAGAATTACACCAACCAAGTAAATCAGGAGTCTGATTATTGGACCCAGAAAATTATGGGAATCGTGATTGAGAGCATTGAAGAATCACTCTTAATATCGGAGGTACAAGAGAGAAAGTACAACAACCATATTCTATAACGGCCATACGATGAAACCAGTTAGAAAAGTACTAGCCTCATAAGAAGTCAGTACGAAGCTCCCACCGAATTGTGTATGCACCATAGGTGCAAGTATTATAACAGAGCTTCAAGTTATGGACGTGAATTATACCCATGTGGAAGGGAGGTCATGAAAGAAATAGAAGATACGATGCAAGATTTTAAGGTAGTAAGGTAAATGTGAAAAACGTACGAAATACTCAAATGTAGAAAGTTGTGAATAGTCCATACTTCGGATAAAAGGCTAGAAGAACGAAGATTCAGTATCCAGCAATAATAGCATCATCGTCAGTGGCATATCTCCCAACCTATGATTTTTACGTATCGAGAGGCCTAGTTAAGAGAGTAAAGAAGAGTTAGAAACGATGTGATGTCTCGCTTGACGTTCCAGAATAACATAAGGAAATCTATGGTGCAAGTAAGTTGAAGGGAGGTTGCGAGTAGTATAAATGGATATGTATAGGTCCTAAGCTAAAGTATGGTAGAGCGACAAGGTTTTAGAAAGATAGGAGTAAGGATAAGAAAAGTCAAGTAAGAAGGTGATGAGAATGGATAAGCCCATGAAAATAAAAGAGTTGATGGCTTCTCTAAGCTATAGAAAGCTCAGGATAGCCTGAATAAACGCAAATGATTCTAAGACTAGCAACATTTAAAAGAGATGGAGTGCTGCCTTGGGAATAGAATAAGGGTGTAATTGTGATAAATGAAGGATGGCGTTTGGGCCTTCGATTGAGTAATGATTTCATGAAGTGTACATGATTAAAATACCCACATAAAGTAAACCACATTGGGATGTTATGAAAAACGGTTATGGAAGTATATCATTGTATCACCCCAAGTGGATCAGGAAAATCAGTTCAAATGTTCCACGATACAACGTGCGCCGTAGTGATTATGTAAGCGGTTTAAAGTTATCAGTGGTAGATGGTAGATCAATATTGAGGTGAATCAACAATGGATGTACAAAAGTCACAAAGTATGTGGTGAGATTAGACGTCATTCTTAAGATGAAAAATATGAGAAAGCATTAAAGGACTTAGATTTATACATATGGGATAAGCAACAAAAATAACCTGAAGTTTGGTAGCAGACCTCAGTAACGATAAACCGAAGTAAGATTTATGATACGATATGACCTACCTAGATGCAGTAAAACCATGTGGATGGATAGACAGGTCTATGAAATAAGATAAAGCAATATTAGTAAGATTGACAAAGTACCGAGCAAAGAACTTCAATATACTTATAGATGCCCAGAGGGACATCTTATCAAGTTCTGTGTATGATCACAAAGTGAGGCCTAAAAATTTGCTAAAAGCTGGAGGAAAAAGAAGAGAAGATCGCATAGGCGTACTTACAAGGTTAGAGTCGTACATGCTACATTATAGAAGGTAGCAACAGTTACGAGATCGGAAGGATTCCAACTACAAGTCGTGGTGTGAGAAAGAGACCTAAATGGGGAAATGCCTTGACCTTTGGGATTCATCCACAGAACAGTTGCCTAGATGGCAAGAGGAGTACTAAAGTATTCACAAGAGCTATGGTTTATGAGAATGATAAATGCATCAGTCAACATTCGAGGACGAATGTTCCAAAGGGGAGAATGATGTTACATCCCATATTTTCGTACGTGAAAGTACACCATAAATAAATTAATGAAAGCTCGGAAATGAGATTTACATCCCGTATTTTTGTACGTTAAAATTTCGTCGTAAGCTCGGGAATGAGATTATTTTGAGATTATAAGTATTATGCTATTTCAAACAAAGGATAAGTAAATTCTTGAAGGTGAAAGGGTAAGCAAATCGAAGAAAATGAGTTTCATCAAAAGTTATCATTTTGAGAAAAAATTACGATCCGAGCTATAGTACCCGGTATTTATGGACTAGTAGCATACAAGGTACCACATGACCATGATAGTAAGGTGTATAAAGTGTGTTAAAAGTGAGTAGTATTTTAAGTAATTTGAGATAATTTCTAATTATGTGGATTATTGGGTAATGGAAGATTACCTAGTTAATTAAGGAATTGATTGGGTATTTAATAATATTTAGGGGAAGATTAGCTAAGTAATTAGTACATTTTGATTAGCCTAATACCGCCTCCCCCCAACCCAAACATGACAGCAACATAATGAGTCATTAAGTGACTCTTAGATCACTTTTCTAGGGGGCACTTTGGAAAGGATACCATAAGAGAAAGGGCAACGTGCTTTAGCAAAAGCCATAGAAGAATTCTCAAATTCAATAAGTCACATAAGATTAGGATTAATTCACTAGAGAGCTACGAGAATTCTTGGATTAGCAAAGGAATCCATACAAAATTATACTACGTAATAGCAACGGGATTTTGCGATTCTAAGGGAGTACGGTGCAATCCTTCTCAAGAATATCATACGGATCTTTCCCTACTTCGATCTGCCGTCATATGTTGTCACAATTGACGTGTGTTAGAGGGATTGTCAAGAGAATCGGCTCAGGTATGTTAAGGCTATTCCTTCTTTCTTTTGGCATGATCTATACGGTACAAATGAAACGAGCAAATGCACAACTTCCATAAATGTCTCTACTCATAGAAAGGCTAGAGATGCTTATGTTCTTGATTCCCCATGTGTCCTATTATTCTATCATCTGTTCATGGGTCTCAGAAAATACGTAAGTTGATAAAGTTTATTTCTTGATATTAATCAGAGGCATAATGGTCTTATGATGTTTCGAGAGATTTTATTGACGTACTTTTCATGCATTGCATTCATTTATACATATACATTTACCCATGACTAGATGGTGTTATAAACTCTTATATATGTATGTATCATGTATATGGGATATGGAAAAAGGTTACGACGTTAGATACGCACCACCACCTGATCAGCTGATATACATTGATGATTTGCCCACGATGGCTGAAATGATATAATGGGATGTCCTCAGAGGCTTGATGATGTTATGAACGCATAGACCCATTCATGGTATGACATTTGTACGCATATGCATGACATTATAATATTAAATAATTCACAAAGCTATTCAGATATACATGTTGAGTCTTTTACTCCATGTTTCTCTCATGTCTATTGTTTACTGATTTTAATTCCTTACATACTCGGTACGTTATTTGTACAGACGTCCCTTTTTCCTGGGGACGCTGCGTTTCATGCCCGCAGGTCTCGATAGACAGGCCGAGAGTCCTCCAAGTAGACTATCAGCTCAGCAGAAGATGTTGGTGTGCTTCATTTGCTCTGGAGTTGCTTATTTGGTCAGTATGATTTGGACGTGCATCGTTTAGTATGGCGGGCCCTGACCCGGCCTTTATGATACTTATGTACTGTTAGAGGCTACTAGACATGTGTCATGTACGTAAAAGATGGTATGGACTTATCGGCCTATATTCAGTGTATGAGTGATCATTTGGATCTTATAGGCCCGTATGTCTTATGTATAAGTTGGTATTACGTGTTTTATTCTAGTTATTCCACGATAGCCTTTCTGTCTCATTTACCTATGATAGCATGATACAAAAAGATACGTTATGTTGGTACTCGGTTGAGTAAGGTACCGGTTGCCCGTCGCGGCCCCTCGGTTTGGGTCGTGACACAATAGGAACAAGGGATAATGATGTAGGTATAATAGAGAATATCAGCGGTGAAAGAACATGTGTGAGTATGGGTTCTCTTGATGGCTTTGCATTTTTCTTCGATTTAGGCTTCACGATTTTGGGTTTTGCTTCAGCCTTGGTTGATGATTTAGCTTTAAAGGGTGTTTGACTAACTTTAGCCATGGTGATCAGATGAGAGACTCGAAGAAGAGAAAGAGAGAATTAGTTCTTGATAACTGCTTTTGATTCTTGCTTAGGGTTTGAGAGAAACACTAAAGTTTGAGAAGCTGATCATAAGAGCTTTTTAAAGGCATTACTCCTGATTTGACTGGAAGAGAGAAGGTGACAGAATTTGAGCTCTAACAAGATTCTTATAACTGTTACTTTGACTGTTAGGATTTCAGAAGTAATTGATCTCTAATTGCACTAATATTCCCACTTATTCTTTGACTAGAAGACGATTGGAAGTGATGCCAACAAAATTAGAAGTCTGAGCATAGAAATAATTTTAGGATATAAAGTCCTAGTGACTTAAGAGAGCGTGGCACGTACCTGAGTCAAAGAACCAACTCCTTAGAAACTTCTTATTTGTTTATGCAATAAATCTTCAACGCTTAATATTAGTATCATACAACATAGTTATCAGCCAGATTTTTAAAGCAAGTGTGTGAGCTTAATACAAGCACAAAGCTGAATCAAACACATTGTACTTAATTATCTATATCTTATTATGCCTTTTCTAACAAATCACTGGGATTCAAATTAGTGGGAAAAGTTGATTAGACCTAGTTCTAGTCTATTCCTTTTAAAGTGGTCCCTACTTAGAGCTTTAATTAAAATATCAACAATTTGATCTTCAGTTTTACAAAAGCTAATTAAGATATTCCCCTTTTCAACATTGTCTTTGAGAAAGTGATATCCAATGTCAATGTGCTTGGTTCTCTTGTGATGACATGGATTTTTAGCTATGTTTATGGCTCTAGTGTTATCACAGAAAATGGGAACACAATCAACAAATATACCATAGTCCCTTAGTTGTTGTCTTATCCATAGCAACTGAACACATCAGGATGTTGCTGCCACATATTCAGCCTCAGTTGTAGATAAGACCACTGAGTTTTTCTTCTTGGTTCCCCAAGACACCAGACAAGAACCTAGAAAATGAGTTATTCCTGAAGTTCTTTTCCTGTCAACATGAAAACCTGCATAGTCAGCATCAACATAACTAACTAGATCAAAGCTATACCCTCTGGGATACCATAGACAGAGCCCAAGGGTTCCCTTGAGATATCTTAGTATCCTTTTGACAGCTTTCAGGTGAGATTCCTTGGGATTTGCCTGAAATTTTTCACATAAACCCACACTAAACACTATATCAGGCCTATTTGTTATGAGGTAAAATAGTGACCCAAGTATTCCTCTATTTGTTTATGTTTCATACTTTTCCATTCTTTATCAAGGTCCAGCTTTGTTGCAGTTGTAATGGGTGTGTAATGGACTTTGAGGAATCCATGTTGAACTTCTTCAGTAGTTCTTTGATATATTTCTGCTGATGTATCATGGTTCCAGTAGGTATTTGCTTATTTTGCAGTCCTATAAACAAGTTCAATTCACCCATTATGCTAATTTCAAACTCATTTTCCATCATCTCAGCAAATTCCTTGCACATTGCTTCATTGGTAGACCCAAAGATAATTTCATCCACATACACTTGCATAATAGAATATTCTTCCCTATGCTCCTTAGAAATAAAGTGTTGTCCACCTTTCCTCTTACAAAGTTGTAGGCTAAGAGGAATTTTGAGAGCCTTTCATACCAAGCTCTTGGATCTTATTTCAGTCCATAAAGAGCTTTATCCAGTTTGAACACGTAGTCAGGAAATTATTCACTTTCAAATCCAGGAGGTTGTTTGACAAATACTTCCTCCTTCAGGTAACCATTCAAAAAGACACTCTTTACATCTATCTGGTGTAAACTGAACTTCATGTGGGAAGCAAAGGCTATCAGCATTCTTATCGCCTCCATTCTAGCTACAGTTGCAAATGTCTCATCATAGTCAATGCCCTCTTCTTGATTCTATCCCTGAACTACTAGTTTGGTCTTGTTCCTTGTGATATTTCCTTGTTCATCCAACTTGTTTCTGAACACCCATCTGGTACCTATGATAGTTCTATTCTTGGGTTTCTGTACCAGGTGCCAGACCTTGCTTTTCTCAAACTAATTTAGCTCCTCTTGCATGGTTATGATCCAGTCTTGATCCTTTAGAGCTTATTTTATGGTCTTAGGTTCAACCTGTAAGAGGAATGCTGTGAGTGCACATAGATTTCTTAGAGAAGACCTGGTTTGCACCCCTGCATTTGGATCAGAGATGATATTCTCAAGAGGATGTGAGATTTGAGGCTTCCATTGTCTGATATGTATACCTAGAGAAAATTCACCGGAAGAGTGACCTAAAAGAGCAGGTTCAGTAGGTGTTGCTTCATTAGTCTGGTTAGCGGTTAGAGTAGTTATTTTTTCTTATTATTCCTCATGATCATTGTCAATTTCCTTGTGGTTTTCAGATCCATCTTCATCAGATTCCTTTTTATCTCTATCAAATCCTATGTCATAATCTTCATCCTGCAGACCTTTCTCAGCAAAATTTTTAGATTCATAAAAAATAACATGAATATTTTCTTCTACACACATAGTTCTTTTATTAAAAACCTTATAGGTTTTACTATGTGGAGAGTAACACAAGAAAATTCCCTCATCACTTCTGTCATCAAACTTACCTAGAGTTTATTTCCTATAATTATGCACAAAACATTTTCACCCAAAGGCTCTCAGGTGAGTGATGTCGGGTTTTCTTCCTCGAAGTAACTCATAGGGTGTTTTCTCAAGAATGTGTCTGACCATGCATCTATTTAGCAGGAAGCAAGCAGTATTGATTGCCTCAGCCTAGAAATTCTTAGGCAGTCCACTGACAATCAACATGGTCCTCCCCATGCCTTCTAAAGATCTATTATTTCTTTCTACAACCCCATTTTGTTGTGGAGTTCTAAGTGCAGAGAAATTATGGTTAATGCTATGTGAGACACATAATTCAAGGAATTTTGAATTTTCAAATTTAGTTCCATGGTCAGTTCTTATACTTAAAACATTACATTCTAGCTTTTGTTGAATCATTCTGACAAATACACATAAAACATCAAAGGTTTCATCTTTGGATCCCAAAAACAAAGTCTAGGTATACCTGGAGAAGTCATCAACAATCACAAACACATACCTCTTACCTCCTCTGCTCCTTATTCTCATTGGTCCACATAGGTATATGTGAAGGAGTTCTAGAGGTTTAGAAGTGCTTACAAACTTTTTAGATTTAAAGTATGACCTAACATGTTTTCCTCTAACACATGCATCACATAACTTGTCAGGGGTGAACTCAACTTTAAGTAGCCCAAGGACCAAGTCCTTTGCTGCCAACTTGTTGAGTTGAGAGAGACTGGCATGTCCCAGTCTTCTATGCCATAGTAGTGGATCATCTTCCACTACACTCAAGCATGTGTGCTCACTCTGGGGAAGTTTCATAATCGATATCTTGTAGACATGGTTATGTCTCTTACCCTTTAACATAATTTCATTAGTATCAAGCTTAGTGACAGTGCAAATTTTGGAATTGAATTTTACCTCATTTCCTTTGTCTCACATTTGAGAGATGCTAAGAAAATTGTGTTTAAGACAAACCACATAATACACATCTTCTATAACATGAGAGGGTGACTTGACAACCTTGTCAATACCTGCTATCTGGCCTTTTTCCCATTTTCAAATGACACACTCCCTTCTTGGAAGGCTGTCAGTGAGAGGAAGTTTTTCTTTTCTCCAGTCATATGTCTTGAACCTCCACTGTCTAGATACCAGTTCTGATTGTTTTTTCTCACCTTATCCCACACCAAAATTTATAAGTTAGTTTTGGGATCCTAGATAATCTTGGGTCCCTTTTTTGGAAAGATGATGAATCACACACCTTCTTGCCTAGAATGAGAGAGGATTAGAAGCTATTTTCTTGTTAACCTTAATCCACTTAGTATGGACATGAGGATTACCTTTTGGCTTCTCTTCCAAGTCAGATATACTTACCTGATTTGCTTCATCTTTGGTTTTTGAATGACTCATGGCCATCATTCATATCACTCCGTCCTCTGTTTTGGATTCTTCAATCGACATCAAATACACTTTGATGTTTTCATTTCCAACGTTAGTTTCCAAGGTCCCCCATATATCATGAGCAGAGATGTAAGAGGACACTTTGAGGAGAGTGTTTCTAGACATGCTTTTATAGAGAAAGTCCTTTGCTTTAGCATTTTTTGAATAGCTGACGATCTTCTTCATCGTATTCCTATTTTTTTTTGTTGAACTTGTTTCCTTCAATGTCAAATTTGGTCCGGAGAATTGGTTCATGACTGACAATCACCCATTGGTCAAAGTGAGTAGCCTGAAGAAATGTTTTCATATGTAGTTTCCATTCATCATAGTGGTGTTCATCAAACAAAAGAGGTCTTTCAATGTGTATTCCAAGCTGTACTAGGGGTTCTGTCTTCACAACTTGGTGTTCATCAATCACCGCATAGAGACTTATGGCCCCATCCTCCTTTTCTTCCTTTTGATCACTTCCATTGTCCTCATATGCTGCCAAGAATGCATGCTTCATTGCTTCAGTAAATCCTTTGCCTAGGATTTTTCCTTTGTTGGAACCCTTCTCTCATCTTCTCACGTTTCTCTTTTTCAGCTCGTTCTTTCCTCCGCTAAATTTACCACATTGGGTAGTCCTTGACCATGTGATCTAGCTTGCCATGCTCGTAGCACCTATCATAATTAGCTTTGTCGATCTGCTTGGGCTTACTACTGGTCTCTCTCTTAGATGCACTTTTGAAATTCTTCATGAACCTCTTGAACTTGGCAAACTTTGCTAGATTAGGATCATCATAGTCAGATTTATCATCCTCAGACGCTTTAAGAACTAAGGCCTCATCCTTCTTTGGTTCTTCCTTGTGCAGTTCTATTTTTGTCATTTCATGAGTTTTTAAGTTTCCAACTAACTCATCAAGTGAGATTTTGTCCAATTCCCTGGCTTCCTGGATTGCAGTGACTTTTGATTACCATGAAGCTGGAAGGATTCTTAGAACTTTGCTAACTAACTCTTCTGAGGTAAACACTTTTCCAAGTGATTTGAGTTCATTGGTTATTAAAGTGAACCTACTCATCTTGGATGGGCTCAGAATCCTTCATGGAGAAAAGCTCATAGTTTCTCATGAGTGGCTCAATCCTTGATCTCTATACTTTGTTTATTCCTTCATGAGTAGTTTGAAGTGCATCCCATATCTGCTTCGTATTAGAGCACATATAAATTCTATTGTACTCATCAGGACCAAGTCCACTGATAAGGGTTTTCTTAGCCTTTGCATTCTTCTCCATCATTCTGAAATCTGCTGCCACAAATTCGGAGAGGTCCTTAGGAACTGTTTCATTTTGTGCATTTTGTTTAGTAGGAATCGTAAAACCTTGGTTCACTATGGTCCATATTTCATAGTCTTCAGCTGTTAGAAAGTCTTCCATTCTTGCTTTCCACCAACTGTAATATTTTTCATTAAACATGGATGGCCTGATAGTTGATTGTCCTTCATTAATTTCGGGTGGAGCACTCATCTTGCTTCTGAGATCTCTTAAGGTACTAGTCGTAAATGAGAGAACCTGCTCTGATACCAATTGTTTGTTTGAGTGCCCGTATGGATTACTAAAGAACATGGTTCTTTACCATGTTCCTTAAGCGTAAAGTAAACAAACAATAAAATGAACACAACGATTTTTACGCGGAAAATCACCCAGGTCAAAAGGTGCAAAAATCATGACCTACCACGTAGGATTTTCAACTCCAACTCCACTAGAACAATAAGCCAAAATATATCAATTACAAGACTAGAATTAAATACTCTCTAGTATTCATACTACTCCTATTTGATTCACAAGTTACTCTAACTTGTAAAGTAAAATACGCACTCCAACTCACTAATTGTTTATGACACTTGATTACAACTCAATTTCCTAAAACACACATTCACTAGACTGACTCAGGAATAATTCAATGCAAGTACTCAACACAAGTAAATGACTATCCTCTTGATAATATATTTTTTAGGATCAATGTTCCAAACTTGTAAGGAACTCGACAAAGAAAACCAACAAAGACAATAAAAAGACTATAAGGAGTCATTTGGTAGGATGCATTAGGTAAAATAATGCATGCATTAGCTTTCTTTATTAGTAATACTTTGTTTGATATACTTTTTGAACCTATGCATTAGTTATGCAAGCATTAGTTATACACCCTATTTGTATTATCCTATGCAACTACATAAAAAACTATTATATTAACAATGCAATGGGTTTTAATGCATGCATTAACTTAGTTAAAGACAAAATTATCGTTCAAAATTTATGCTTGATTAAAATATGCTATTATATTAATGCAAGTTTGAAATAATCCAAGAAAATGAGAAATAAAATTATATCCCTAGTAAATAAATAAATACTTAGCATATTTTCTTTTTTATAAATAAATATTAAGTTCGATATTACAATATAGGTAGACAAATCAAATAAATTTTTAAACCTTTTTCATATAAAACATTCCTCAATATATATTTCTTTTAAAGTGATGGGCTGGTTATGAGGGTATTTTTGTAAACAAACAATTCCTTTAGAAATTATACAATGCTTTAATACATCAAACCAAACAGCGGATAAGAAATATGTCAGCATAACTAATACCAATATTCTTACTAATACACCTTATCCAGCATTATTCTTATACACTCTACCAAACGACCCGTAAGAGTTGATAAATAGTTTATGTGATGCAAACGATTAAACCTACATAACATGCCATGACGAATAAATTTATCATACATATACCACTCAGAATGCTAAATTATATACTGCTCCGATAGTAATGAAGAATTTCCCAATACTTTTCTCAATTCATTAGAATTAGATAACCAATGAGAATGGAGCCATTTAGTTTATTAGCAAGGTTAACATCAAGAAATTAAGAAAGAAAAGGAAATCACAATAATATATTTTACTAATACCTATTACATCAAGATAAACATATAAATAGAATTCATAAGCTTATATGTTTATTAACAAAGAGCCGGATGTAACGTTTCGGCACGGGGTTCATATTCTACTAATACCTATTACATAAAAAAAAAATATATATAATTCATAAGCTTATATATTTATTCATAAATAGTATTTCGGCTCGGAGCATAATTTTATGTATAAGAATATGCTAAAATAGCAATAAATAGTATGTCTGGACCTAAAATTTTAAAATAAATAAGTTTAATGCTAAGAAATAAACCATTCTTGATTCACAAGGGTAGAATATTTGTAAGCCAAAACTTTTTCAAGGGTAGATTTCAATAAGAGACCTTGAGCCGAGAGAGGGAGTTATTTTGTATTGAGTGAAACCAGATTCAGTGAAGAGCTTCTCCCATTCCTTCTTAGTTCTCTCTTTGGCAGCATAAAGAACCATCATTATCAAGTCCATATTATGTTGTGCTCGAACAAATTCCTCGTCGCTAATTAGCTTAGGATCCTCCATCACCATGTCTATGATTATTACTTTCCCTCCTTTCTCCCTACTTGGAATTGCCTCTTTGCATTTCTTCAGTATCTTCGCACAATCTTCGTCACTCCAGTTATGCAGAATCCACTATTTATAATCAAGAATTTTTTTTTGAGGGGATAGGATATATAAAAGTTAGAAATCACTAATTGCAAAGATATAAATGTGGAAAATAATTTAGCTGTACGTATGATTAGGCTTTGTTAAAGAAAAGACATAAAGATACACCCAAAAAGGAAAGGTTGGTATACTCAACTGGAAATTGTGGAGGTTTAATTTAATTTATAAATGGCCAAAAGTTTGAGAAGAAAGTGTTGGGATTTTGTTTTTACGAATGGCATGAAACAATAAGATATCAGTATTGTTATGGAGATGATGTCATGTTCTATATACTAAGAATAAGGACGAAGAAAATTAACCAAGAGCTTCATCGAAGTATTTTGGAAGTGAGTTTTTCTAGATCTCACATAAATTGAAGATGAGATTCAAAATAGTGATCCGCGCGCAAGTACGAGAAACATTCAATAAAAAAAAAAAGAAATTTTGGAAAACACTTATGCACAAACGAAATTTACTCCAAACCATGTTAATAAGGCATGGTTATCCCAAATAATATATAGATATACCTTGAGTAATATGGCGTTAGCATTAGGAATCTTATCAAACATACTTCCTCCGACAAACTCCAAGTTCCCACTTCCCTTGAGGTCGCCTATAACATGAGGCAGATCAAATACAGTAAAATTTATCGTAGGAAAAGCTTTGGCTATAGCAATTGCAACAGTGCCAGTGCCACCTCCAACGTCTACCAAAGACGTCAAGCCCTCAAAAACATATTTGCACTCCGTAATAAGCACATTGGCAACCAATATCGAGTCACTAGCCATTGCATCATTGAAACTTTCACCTAACTTTGGTTTTTCCACAAAATAATCCCAGAAAGATATTCCATAAGCAGTATGAAAAGCAGTAGGGGAATCATTATGGAACCAACTACTTAATTCAAACGATGCTTTTTGAAGCAATTCATCATGGTTGATCAGAAAGTGTGACCTCGTACGCGATTGATTATTCGTCGCAAGAAGTCGACTAACTGGGGTTAGAGAATAATGATTTTGATCATGTTGATTTAGAAATCCAGAATGAACTAAAAAACGCATTAGAATTGGCAAGAAGGAAACTTTCGAAGGGTGCACGAGAGGAAGTTCAGCCGAGAGATTGGAAAAAGACATTGGCTTGCCATGTTTGTAGAGGATATCTGGGATGCCTAGTTGAACTGCACATTTTGCTGCTGAAGAGTTTATGAAGCTGAACATATGGTTCCAGATTTGAGCTTGAGCTCGGAGAAGATCAGTGGATCCATTCTCATTCGTTGACATTTTTTAAGTTACTTGTCTTGATTAGGTTTGTTATCTCTAATCCCACCAATGGTATGTATTTATAGAACGAATTTCATTAACTCGTGTATATTGCTAGCATAATTTAGTATGTTATTTACCATATTTTGATTGCCAAAATCTTAGGTGTTAGTATAAACGCTTACTTGTAAGTTGTAATACCCTTTTTAAAGATATGATTGTGCAAATAGTTAGACACCTCTGGGAGTCGCAAACGGACGGGTTGGGTCGGATATGGTTCAGGTCGAAAACGGGTAATAAAACTTGAACCGCATATTTATCTTAAGAGATCCATTGAATATATATAAATTATTAATTCAAAACTCAATAATTTAAAATGACTAAAATTTTAAACTTTAAATTCTGACTCTGGCTCTAAACGCCGGTTGTTTGTCGAAGCATTGTACGATATCTTTTAGACAACTGTATCAAGCAAACTATTGTGATACACATGGGAGAAGAGTAAACATTCATCTACTGCCGATACAATTCAAGCTCAGGCTCTATAAAGATTTGGTCTACTTCTATTTGATTTTGATAAGTCCCATAAGTTTGTTAAAAATCAATTAGTCTGTTTCTTATCACGATTGGCCTAATTTCCAGCAAATGATCTTGGGCTAAGATCTGTAGGCCATCCCGAAGAAGTCATAAATCGATTGAAAACCATTTGGAATATCAATTATCATGTTTTTAGATTAATATTTTATTGTCCGAACCAATTAAAGCACTGAAAGATACTTTGAAAAGATATTACACATGAAACATGTTTAAACACCTTTTTAATCCTCCTAAATTTTGTTATTCGGCCTTTCAACTACCCCTTATAGAATATGACAAAAGAATATCAAGGAAAGAAATACCAACTTGATTAAAATTTAAAAGAGGGGGGGGGGGGGGGGGGGTATGGGTTTAAAAAAATTAATTGTCACAACGTTTCTCCATTAAACCAACTGTACGTTAACCACCGAGAAGAAAAGACAACTAATTAATAGGTGAGAATTTCCTTGTAAACCAAAACGGATAGTGAGGAAGAAAGTTTTTTGAGTGTTTTGTATATGTATAATTTAGTCTACAAAATACATCATCTTAATTAAAATTTGCAAACTGTTAGAATTATCTTCAACTAGTAAATATGTCCGCACTTCGTGCGGTTAAATTAACGGTATGTTATTTTTTTTCTAATACCAAAATATTAAAAGATTATTGATAATAGAAACTTAATTTTGTACTTCCATCTCAATTATTTTTTAAAGTTTTCTAGTTGATACGTTTAAAATACTTCTATTTCATAATTTAAAAATTTAATAAGTCTATATTCAAGTAATATTTTACTTTTCTTTACCTTTATAAAAAGAAAACAAATTAGTTCTAATTCTTGAAATACAAAAAAATAAAAAAAGCAAAAATCGTTTATCATTTACAATTCCCATTACCTTGACATTTTGAATTTTTTTTTTCTACGATGATATTTTTGAATTCCCTATCTCCCTTTTTGTCATTTTTCTTGTTGATATCTATCCTTTGTTTTTCTTAAAATCTTTTTTTTTTTTCATCATCTTTTATTTTGATAATTTTCTCCATCTACTCCTACCTTATATTTATTTTAATTCATTTCAACATTATCTCCCCGTTCCCACCTTTCCTCAACTTCTTTTCATTTTTTTCACCTTGCATTCCTTTTTTATTTACTTCTTCCTTTTTTTTTCCTTCGTATTCATATCATTCAATTCCTCTAATAAAATAAAAAATCGATGTTCTTCTTAAATAATCTAAATCAATTCCCCTTTCTCCTCTTACTAATAAAGTTATTTTCTCTCTTGATCAATTTTTTTGTATATTATATTTTGTACTATATAAAAAAGTTAAAAATCACTTTCTAAAATAATCTTAATTATACCTCCTCTCATTCCCCCCCTCTCTCACACATCTCTTTATAAAACTAATCTATGTTAAAAATAAAAGTTAGACATTAAAATATTTTACAAAATATAGTATAAGTTGTATCCTGAATACACATTCTTTTTCTTTTATTTGATTGTTCCATTTATTTTCTAATATTTCACACTCTTTTATTCTTCCATAAAACAAAAAATCATTATCCTTCCTTAAATAACCAAATCATCAGTCCCCTTCTTAACAATCTTATGAAATTTCTAAGAGAGAGAGAATATTCACTTAGTATAATCATTTCTAATATCCAAAAATACAACATTTTACACCCAAAAAAAGCAAAACTATTACATACGAACTCATGTAAGTTATTTTTTGGAAATTTTACCCCCTATAGCAAAGCTTAATATCTTATTTATTTTAAATAAATATCATTTTAAATAATTATATTATATAGTTACCTTTTAATGTTTATAGCAAAATATCTAATTATGGATACATCCTATTCTTAAGCCACTGTATACGCTAATTATTATTTTTCTCTCTCCTTTTTCATGTTTTCTCTCACATGAGAACCGGTAAAATTATGTATCCACCTTCTCTCTCTCTCTCTCTCTAATTTGATACACTCTATTCTCTTCCCCCATAAAAATACAATTCTGCAACTCAAATTAGCTCCCACCCATATCGCCTAGGTCTTCCCCATTCCCAGTCATTACGTTAATTTCTCTCTCAATTCTCGGTTGTATTTTGATACAAATAGTTGTGGTAAGTATTTAGCCGCTTAGAATTTTGACTGGATCTTTTATTTTGGTTGTTTTCTTAAACAATAACCATTGTTATTGTTTACTCAACAGAAAGCTCTAGTTTTTCTCTCTAATGTCGGATTCAATGTCTCACATGAGGGTTACCATAGGAATACCCACAAAAGTACTCAATTTTGATGGACCCTCTTTCGCTTTGAAAATCACTCAGCCGGAATTGAAATTTGCAGGTGTATTAGCAAATACAGATTCAGAGAGAAGAACTAAAATGCACAATGAAAAATTGAAAGAAGCCCAAGTTGAGAAACCTTCGAAAGAATCAACACTTCCCGTTGCGGAGAAGAGGAAAAAACCTACCGGATGATGCTTCATGCGTCAAGGGAAAGGAAGTCGATGCAAAGAATAGCTCGAATACACGGGACAAAAAGGTAATTGTTGTTATATCAATATGTATTCAAATTTGTTGATGTGATTTATATGTATAGTGATGTATTCATAAGTATTCAAAATTGCATTCAATATAATTACACTTATTACACTGACTTTTGCATATCGTATGTAGATGTATTTCAAATTCTTATCGTATTTAGATGTATTCATAAATTCAAAAAAATCCATCACTCACTGTACCTGTTATAATGAAATTTTGCATACTTGTATGTAGATGTATTTATATGTATACAAAATTTGGATTCACTAATTTGTGACTACTTAGTCTAGTATATTTTGTATTTAAATGTATTTAGATGTATTCAAAATTCCATTCACTGTTTGTTGTACTTATAACAGTGTTCATTGCATATTGTATGTAGATATATTCATTAGTAATTCAAAGGTGCCTTCACTATTTTGTACTCACTGCACTGGCTTTGATTGTCGTATGTGGATGTGTATATATATATATACAACTATTTCCATCATAGTATTTCTTACTCCAGTGTATTTTGCATATTATATTTAGTTGTATTTATATGTATTCACTATACATATTAATAAGTTATGTATTGCTTCTGGAATATGAAACCTTTTTAAATTCTTGTTTGTATGCAGTAAATTAAATTGTTTGTGAAACAGAAGCCTGTTAAATCACCGCATATTTGTTCATATACTAACACAGACATAGTCTCTGACCTCAAAGAAAAGCTTACTCTAGAGCAGTACAAAATGTTGGATTCTACTTGTTTTGAAAGTCTCCTTGACATGAATCGTTGTGAGGTACAACATCAATTGTTCAGGTGCTTCATGGTTTTGCAGTTAGAAGGGGGTCCTGACGATGTATTTTCAATATACATCAATGGTACAACATTATCCTTCTCAATCAGGGAGTTTGCGCTTGTCACTGGTCTCAGATGTGTTGGTAACCCACAAGATTTTCAGTTCGACACAAATGCACCTAATCGAATTGTTGAGACATACTTTGGCGGTGCAAAGAATGTCAAAAAGGAAGAGTTGTTTCATGCTTTGATGACAAGAGTTGGGGTCATGGCAACGATTGGGATGCCACCAAGATAACATTGCTGTATTTCATACACAATTTCATTTTTTCATCTGAGAAGAAAGCCACAACCATCCCACGACTACATTTTGACTTGGTCGAGAGCGGGAGATACTCTGATTATCCATGGGGTATTAATGCATTCCAATACCTTATTACATCTATTAATAAGAAAATGGATTCTCAGAATAAGTACTATAGGATAGTTGGGATGCCTCTCGCCATGCAAGTATGGTTTTATGAGTGTTGTTCAAAGGTTGACCCAAAAATTGCAACGCGACTTGGTAATCGGATACCCAGAATACTCAATCAGATATCCACTATCAGTAAACTAACTTATGCTTATCTGATGAACGACATGTTCAATGACCAGAGAAACAGGGTAATTTACTATTTTCTTAAGTTCCTTCTGTTATTTTTTTTTTATGAATATATCTTCTATTAGTGAAAAATAGTTAAATACAATGGAATACAATTGACATAGATTTTGCATACGTTATTTGATAAGTATACAACATATATCTGCATACAACATATATTATCCAAAATCTAGGTGTGAATATTTTGACACAGATGTATACAATATGTTGTATACAACATACAACATACAATATGTTGCATACAACATACATCTGCATACAACCTATATTTTCCATTTGCATACAAACTGTATTTTACAGTTGCATACAATCTGCATTTACATACAGCCTACATTTGAATACATCTGCATACAGTATACATTTGTGCATATTCAGATCCATTCAATGAGCATAACTTTGTAACCATACAACAAATGTCGTTCACTTTGACTATATTTTTAATTTTCAGATTGTTTACAATGACATACAACCAAGCGATGCAGAGCTTGGTGTTATTCAAATTCCTCTGGGAGGCGTTGAGGTAGAGAACAGTCTTACTGCTACTCATTCAGACAAGTATGCAGATGATTCAGATGATTCGGATGACTTTAGTCCTACACCGCATCTTCAGCCTAAGAAGAAATATGATGCAAGGGTTGGACCTTCCTCATCACCGCCCCACAAGAAGCGCAAAGACCAGATTATAGATTCCTCAGAGGAAGAGACTCAACTAAAGACTCCTCATGCTGGTATATCTGAAATCAATCAAACTGTATTCCATGATAAGAAGCCAAGATGTTCTAAAACAGACGAAGTATCTTCTTTGAGGAATGATCTAAAGTCATTCAAAGAATATGAGTTCTGTATGCCACTAGCAAGCATTTCTGTTTGGAAATCAACATTCATATATTTTTCCAACACCTATTTAATTTTTTGTGTATTGATTAGGTGATGGGTGAATTCACGTCTCTAAGAACATTGATCAATGAAAACTTTAAGAAGCTTTCTGACCAGATTAAAGCCAATCAACCCACGGAAAGGGTATATCAGAGAAAGAAAAACACAGGGAGGCGTGATGATGGTATTCAAATGTCATCTGATGCCAAAGTCCAAGATAATCCCAAAGGCCAAACAAAGAGTGATATAGTTGTGGGCGATAATGCAGAGGTTAACATTTTTAAAACTCTTTTAGTGTATGTTTATATAAGCATAAACATACTATATGTTTCTGCTATTATTCAGATTAATCATCTATACAACATGTATGCAATATATATATATATATATAGCGCGTCGTTCGACCCGATCGGTTGTTTTGAGCTCTAGCGCATCGTTCGGCAGCTTGAGGTCGTGAGCAACTTCATTTCAGGTATTATGACTCGTAGGCAAGGTCAGTATTGAATTTCGGGAAGTTCGGAGTCAATTTGGAAAGAAATTTTTTATTTCGAAAGCTTTAAGTTGGAAGGATTGGCTAATATTGGATTTTTGAGTAAATGACCTCGAAATTAGGATTTGAAGGTTCCAACAGGTTCCTATGATGATTTCAGACTTGGGCATATGTTCGGATCAGGTTTTGGATGACCCAGGAGCGTTTCGGCGCATATTGTGGAAGTTAGCATTTTAGAAGAATTTCATAAGTCTGGGTTGAAGTACATTTCAGTGATATTGATGTTTGTTTGGGATTCCGAGTTTAGGAATAACTCTGTATGGTGATTCTGGTGTTGGGAGCGCGATAGGAAGTAAATTCGGAAGCCCGTTGGTCAATTTGGAGTCATTTGGCTAAAGTTAGAAATTTGAAGTTTTTAAGAAGTCCGACCGAAAGTGGAAATTTGATATCGGGGTCGGATCCCGATTCCAGAAGTAGTGGTAGGTCCGTAATGTTGAATGTGACTTGTGTGCAAAATTTGGGGTCAATCGGACGTGATTTGATAGGTTTCAGCATCGAACGTAGAAGTTGGAAATTCCAAGTTTATAAAGACTCAATTGAGTTGCGACCCATTGTTTCGATGTTATTTGAGGTGATTTAAGGCCTCGAGCAGGTCCGCATTATGTTTTGGAACAGGTTGGTGTGATTGGATGGAGTCCCAGGGGCCTCGGGTGGATTCCGGGTGGTTAACATATCGAATTTGGAGTTTGAGGAAGGGCTGAAGCACCTGGTGTCTGGTGCGATCGCACCTGCGCAATAAGGGCCGTCGAAGCTGGATACCGCAGGTGCGAAGATAGCTGCGCAGTGAGTGTCTAAAGCGGGGGTTTGAGCATTTTTACTCATTTCTTCATTTTTGGGCGATTTTTGAAGCTTCTTGAGAGAGATATTCACCTAGAAATTTGGAGGTAAGTCAATCACCCTATTGCAAGTTAATTACTTGGATTTTATCTATATTTTAACATGGAAAATCATGGAAAATTAGTGGAAACTTAAGGTTTTGAAGAAAACCCTAGAAATTTGTATTTTTTGATTGTTACCATGAATTTGGGCATGAAATTGAGAGAGAATTGTATATTTGAGTTTGCGAGGTTATGGGTAATCTTTATCTTTGAAATTTTTTGAAAATCCGGGCGCGTGGCCCCGAGGGTGATTTTATCGACTTTTTGAGCGGAGTTGGGAATTTATATAAATTGAATTGTTATAAGTATTAGAGTATATTCTCATTGGTTTTCTAGTTGTTTGGATAGTTTTGGAGCATTGTGCATCAATTTGAGTCATCGGAAGGGGCTTGGAAGCCGGTTATGAATCTTCGGAGCGAGGTAAGTCTCCTTTCTAATAAATAAATATGTTCTACTAATTGTGGGGGCTACGTACGCACGGGGTGACGGGAGTCTGTGCGTAGCTACTATTATGTTTATGTCGGGGGAGTTTAGGATCCACAAGCAGGCTACGTGCCGTATCTTTTAATCTTAATGATAAATTTAGAATTTCTTGGCATCATCGAATTATTTAAATGGATATCTAAGAAGGTCACCTATCATTATTTAATTTATTGGTTTTCTCTAGGAAGAATATCTCCAAATAAACCCCTGATTTTCTGCTGAATGTGTGTATATATGAGTACCTGAGTTGCATGTATAATTCATGAGTGGGATAACTCTATTATTTATTTTGACCGCATCGCATGTACGATTCACAAGCGGGGGTAATAGATGCATCTATGGTTCGTGCCGTTCGACCCTTCGGCAGTGCACAATTTACATTTATCGTTGGTTCGGGTCGTTCGACCCTCGACATTACTTGCGCATGATACTTGCTGAGTACTTCCTGTGATTTTTTTACTGTTTACTGGCCTTGGATTATAAGTTGTCAACTGAAATGATGAAGATTTAAAATTTGTAAATGTGGAAGAAGTTGTTATTCCTATCACTATTAATTAATTACCTATAATATCCACGCTTAGTGTCACCCTTGATTTTATTAAATTGACCTCTATCAAGTGTCAAATTCGACCTCTCGTCACTACCTCTTCGAGGTTAGGCGGGATACTTACTGAGTACACGTTGTCTTCGTACTCATACTATACTTGTTGTTCATTTTTGTTGCACAGGTACATGTATATCTAGTGGCCCCGCTTGACGCAGTGATGTGGCTGACATGGAGACTTAGGAGAGCTGCTTCTCTCGAGATGACCTGCAGCCAACAGAGTCTTCCTCGGATGTATTGTACTTTCTTTACTGTCCCATTTGCATTCTAGACGGTTATTGTATTTCATTTGGTTTTTCTTAGAAATTGCTCATGCTCTTGTGACACCGGGTTCTGGGATGATTTTGGGATGTATTTGTTAATTAAATTGTTAAAACATCGCTATTTACTCAGTAAATTTTATTGATCGTTGTAAAATGAAAATGAAAAGTAACGATTTCAAAATACTATATAGGAATTTTATTATCTAATGAGTGTTGGCTTGACCGACAATGGTGTCCGGCGCCATCACGACCTTAATGGATTTTGGGTTGTGACAACTTCGGTTATACATAAGTATTCATGATTATATAAATACACATACAAACTGAAACATGTATGCAGTTGTATTTTATATGTATTCTAAATGAAATGTACTTGTACATATTACTTTTGATCTTTGAATATTGTATGTTGATGTATACAAATGTATTCGAACATTATCTACATGGATTTAAGCTTGGATTCTAAATACAATGTACTTATATATCGTACATGTAAACATGTTTAGTCTTTAGATGTATTTTGATTTATTTAAAACATGTAATGTATTATCTTTTTAGAAATTTTATAATACATTCATATACATCTGTATACATCAACAGAATACAGATGTTACTCCTGTTTCTGGTGAAGTAAGAGTTGAGGGTAATACTACATCTGAGGTGCTGTGTAGCATACCACCTATATGCTACGAGGGTGAATCCAAAGAAGTACATGTATCACAATTTGAGTTGGCGGACAAGTTTCCTCCAAGTCAAATTCTAGAAACTAGAATTGTGATACATCATGCAGCAAAAAACGAAGCGGATGCAACCCCGTTAACCTCTCATAGGAATCGGCGTCCAAATAGATGGTATTATTCGCCTTACGAGTCAAACTTCGACTCCTCAGGTTAGTAAATTCTTTAAAAAGATAATGTATTATAAAGTTATGATCTTTCCCCATGGTATCTATAATTAAATGTCTCTATTCATGACTTTAATGAACAATAGGTATCTTTGTTAAGCTGACCCCCATATTTGACAAAAAACACCCCTTTGAAGATGATTTGGTATCGGGGTCACATCCTACATTAGTCATTCAGGAGTACGAGAAATGGGTTCGCGAAGGTCTTCTCGCTAAACATGATCAAAAGTAAGTTTTTTGTCCAGTATGTCTAATATATATTTATATCCACTTTCAAAAATAGATATAATGTTTATTTAAAAATTATTGTAGAAGTGATTTGGAAGACCATTACAAGAAGAACAAGTCAACACTACATATACCGTTGGATTTTGGAGGCTATCAAGTCACTTCAAAAAATTGGTTTTACATTCTATCTATTGACGATACACTATGGAATGACAATGTAAGATATACCACTTCCAAATTCAGTATATTGCATTTTGCAGATGTATGATTTGTCAAATTGTATATTTCACAGTTTGAGAACTCATACATATTTTGTTTTATATTGTTGATGTGGTATGTAATTAGTTGATTTATATGAGTTATGTTTTGTTCCATGTTGCTGATAATACACATCTGATGCCCGGGCCAATCCAATGAGTTATGGGGTTTTTGTTTATTTAACTATATTCAGGTTTATAATTATTTATTCATGTATAATCTTATTATAAGTAGTATGTTTTCTTTATTATATTCTCAATTGTACGACATGATATAGACCAATATGTTTCCTTATCAATATGTATATAGTTACCAGAATGTATTTAGCTATATTCAATATCAAATACATATATGTATTCATCAATTGATATTTCTAAATACAATTTTGTATATTCGGTATGTTTTACTGATTTCATTCAACGTATTGATGCTATGTAATCAATTTTATATGTAGCATATTGATGTCATATTTTACTACTTGATAAAGAAGGGCAAGTACAACCAAATAACCAGCTTCAAGTATACAACTGTTGATTGTATTTTCAAGACAAGAATCGTTGAAATCTTCGACAGGTATGCTGATACGGATAGTAATACAAATGTAGCCAAAGAAGAGGATGAGGTTTGTGAGTACATAAGGGGCTACAAATTAATAGCTAATGTACCGTGGCATACTATTGACAATGTCTTGATACCAGTCAACTTGAAGGACAAACTTCATTGGATATTGACAGTTGTCTCATTCAAGGAGAGATGTATCAAAGTATATGACTCATACATATCAGCAGGTCATGATGCCTATGTGGATTCTGAGATAGATAAGCTAGCTAAGCTTGTACCTTTGTATCTATCGATTCGTGATTTTTACAGAGATAAGCAAGGCATAGATTGGTATCATGACTCAGCATACAGTGACAAGGCACAAAATGATCCCTTTGATGTTGTTTTCATTTCAAATCTATATCAACAAAAATCTGGGAGCATGTATGACACCAATCCTCTTCCTTGTATCATTTATAGCTCTAATAATATGAATTGTGTAACGACCCGGCCGGTCGTTCCGTGAGATTAGCCCTGTTTCCCCTGTTTCAACTTTGTTATGTGCTAGTTAACCTAATTATGATGTGTGGGTTTGGTTGGTTCGGGTTCGGGGTGGTCGTGGTGAGAACTGAGACACTCAGTCTCTCAAATTGGCTTAATAGTTGGAAAAGTCAACTAGGAGTTGACTTATTGGTAAACAACCTCGGAATGTAGATTTTATGGTTCGGGTAGCTTCGTTAGGTGATTTGGGACTTATTAGTGAGTTCGGAATGTTGTTTTGATGTCCGGTGTAGAATTAGGCTTGAATTGGCGAAGTTGAGTTTTTGACGATTTCCGGTCGGTAGTGGAAAATCAGCTATCGGGGTCGGAATGGAATTCCGAAAGTTGGAGCAGGTTCGTAGTGTCATTTTGGACGTGTGTGCAAATTTTCAGGCCATTCGGACGTGTTTTGGTTGGTTTCGGCATCATTGGCGAAATTTAGAAATCTCAAAGTTCATAAGCTTGAATCCGATGTGATCTTGGTGTTTTAGCGTTGTTTTGGGTGTTTCGAAGGCTCGACTAAGTTTGAATAATGTTATGGGACTTTTTTGTGTTTTTGGTTGGGGTCCCAAGGGGCTCGGGATGATTTTGGATGGTCATCGGAAGGATTAAAGTTGGAAAATGCAGTTGAAGAAGCTGCTGGTGCAAGGTTTCTGGTGTGGCTGCACCTGCGGAAGGGTAGCCGCAGGTGCGATGCCACAGGTGCGGGCCAGCATACGCAAGTCTGAGATTGGGGGAGCTGGTAAAGAACCGCAAAAGCGGAAGTTTGGGCCGCACGTGCGAGTCCGCAAATGCGGTAAGTGGAGCGCAGGTGCGGAAGTGATCGGTCAAGTGGGGATTCGCAGGTGCGCACCTGGGACCACAGGTGCGGGGAAAAGGCTGCAAATGCGGTTTCACTAGGCAGGAAGTATAAATAGATACCTTTGTGAGTTTTTGGCTTATTTCATCATATATTCATACGGGCTGCGGCTTTTGGGAGCATATTGAAAATGGATTTCAAAGGATTTCCGTGGAGGTAAGTTTCTGTAACGACCCGACCGATCGTTCCGTGAGATTAGCCTCGCTTCCCCCGTTTATGCTTTATCATATGTTTCTTAGTCTATTTGTGTTTTGTTGGGTCAGTTGGTTCGGGTTCGGGGGTGGTCGTGGTGAGAATTGAGACACTTAGTCTCTTAAATTAGCTTAATAGTTGAAAAAGTCAATTAGGAGTTGACTTATTGGTAAACGACCTCAGAATGCGGATTTTATGGCTTGGATAGCTTCATTAGGTGATTTGGGACTTATGAGTGTGTTCAGAATGAAGTTTCGATGTCCAGTGTAGAATTAGGCTTGAATTGGCGAAAGTTAGTTTTTGGCGATTTCCGGTCGACAATGGAAAATAGGCTATCGGGGTCGGAATGGAATTCCGGAAGTGGGAGAAGGTTCCTGATGTCATTTTGGATATGCGAGCAAAATTTCAGGTCAATCGGAGGTGTTTTGGTTGGTTTTGGCATCATTGTCGAAATTTAGAAGTTTCAAAGTTCATAGGCTTGAATTTGATGTAATTTTGGTGTTTTTGCGTTGTTTTTGGTATTTCGAAGGCTAGACTAAGTTTAAATGATGTTATGGGGTGTGTTGGTGGTATTGGTTGAGGTCCCAAGGGCATCGGGTGTATTTCGTGCTCAACAGGCACTTTTTGTCCTTAAGAAGTCAGCTGTTTTCTGGTGTTTTAGCAGCAGTGATTCCTTCACTGCGATCGCGTAGATTCATCTTCGATCGCATAGAGTAAAAGAGTGGGGCAGGCATTTTTTTCTATGCGATCGTGTGGTTAGGATTGCGATCGCATAGGTTGGTCAGGTAAAGCAGTGCGATCGCGTGGGTGTTTGTGCGATCACGTAGAGGTTCTGAGGCGTGTGTGTGGGATGGAGAGTTGTTCTATGCGATCGCGTAGATTCATCTTCGATCGCATAGAGTAAAAGAGTGGGGCAGGCATTTTTTTCTATGCGATCGTGTGGTTAGGATTGCGATCGCATAGGTTGGTCAGGTAAAGCAGTGCGATCGCGTGGGTGTTTGTGCGATCACGTAGAGGTTCTGAGGCGTGTGTGTGGGATGGAGAGTTGTTCTATGCGATCGCGTGTATTGGTATGCGATCGCATTGAGTGGGCTGGTCTGTGCATCACGATCGCGTGGATAGAGTCGCGATCGCACTGAAGGGGTTTTAAGTGCTGGGCAGAATGTTTTAAAGCCCATTGTTGCGAGAATTTGTCCATTTTCCTCCATTGACAAGCGGGTTGAGAGCTATTTGAGAGGGTTTGAATAAGAAATCAAAGGATCTCTCTCGGAGGTAAGGTTTCCAACTTCATAACTCGTTTCTATATCGTTTTCAAAGCAATTAAACTGGAAAAAAATTGTTAAAATTAAACCCAAATTTGGGGAATAAAGGTGCATGGAATTTGGAATTCTCTTTTGAGGATTTGAGTGGGTAATTTTTGTTTGATTTTAGTGTTCTTGGTATGTATAGAATCGTGGGAGGAAGAGGATTCTAGTGATGTAAATTTTATCAAATTCCGAGACGTGGGTCCGGGGCTCGGGTTTGGCCGAATTTTGAGAATTGTGCCTAAATTGATAGTTTTTGATTGGGTTGTGTTCCTCTAGCGTATATTGATGATGTTAATCTAGATTTGTTTAGATTTGGAGAATTCGGGAGCCAATTTAAGGGGCAAGAGCATCGCAGATTAGTTTGTGGCCCGGTAGAGGTAAGTAATGGTTATAAATCTTGTCCTAAGGGTATGAAACTCCGGATTTCATATTTCTCACTGTTTTTAGAATGGCGCACATGTTGGATGACGAGTATGTGGCGCGCAATAATTTTTAGATTGGACTTGGTCCTCTCCGCGGCAACTATTGAGTTGCATATTTTACTCTAAATCATATGTTAAACTGTGTTCTAAAGACTATTGCTATATTTGGGCTATAAGCCATGTTTGGGGCCTTGTGCCGACTTGTTTAGACCCTTTGAGGGCTTTTTACTGCTATTTCCTCACTGTTGATTTATGATTTACACTCAGTCATATTGCGCTTAACTATTTTCAAAACTCATCCTGATTTACACTATTTTGAGATTTAAAAATGATGTTTTGGGTCGAGTACCCCGTTTTACTGATACACCCGAGGGGCTATTGAGAGGTTATGACTGAGTGAGGCCGAGGGCCTGATTGTGAGGATATGATACGCCACAAGGTAGCTTGATATTAGAGCTTGGGCTGAAGGAGCCCCTCCAGAGTCTGTACACACTCCCAGTGAGTGCAAGTACCTACTGAGTGCTGAGTGCTGAGTGCCGAGTGCTGAGTGATTGGGAGGCATGAGTGACAGTGAGGTTGCCGGAGGAGATGATACTGAGTGGCTGTGAGGTGCTGAGTGATGTTTTTCCAGATGGGCGATTTATGATTCATGTTTCTTCCCGAGGGGCTACTTATAATTTATTTCATTTTTACACTAAATCTTTCGGTTATTTTTATTTCTGAAATTGTTGGAAAAACACAATTTTCAAAGGATTTTTCTGAAGTTGGTTTTAAGGCATGATGATTTCATATATCCATGTATATACTGTTGGGAAGAAAAGGCTGTGCTTATTGTGAATTGATGATATTGATTTTTATGTGTTTCTTGCCGCTTAGACTTGATTTATTCTCATTACTACTGAGTTGGCGTACTCACATTACTCCCTGCACCCCTGTGTGCAGATTCAGGTGCAGATACCGAGCGTTTTCCATCTATTCCATACGAAGCCGGAGTTCGGGATATAGAGGTAGCCGTTCAGCGTCCGCAGCATATCTGTTTTCCCTTCTTTTGTTGTACCTAGATATTCGTTCGGAGGTTTTGTATTATAATAGTAGACTTGTTGGTATATTTCTTAGATGCTCATGGCATGTTGACTCCGGATTTTGGGGATGGTTCAGACTATCTAGCTGTTTATTTTGCCTAATGAATTCAGTAATTCTGTATACTTTATGAAATGTTGAAATTTGTTGGGATTTTAGAAAGAAACTGTAGTTATGTGATGTTGTCTAGCCTAGTTCCATGATAGGCGCCATCACAGCCAGTTTAGTATTTGGGGTCGTGACAAGTTGGTATCAGAGCCTAGGTTACATAGGACTCAACGGTCATGAGCAGGTTTACTAGAGTCTTGCAGATCGGTACGGAGACATTTGTACTTATATTGGAGAGGCTACGGAACCCTTAGGAACAATCTCATTTTTTTTGAATTCTGTCGTGCCATTTTGTTGATTCTGGAAATGTAAACTTCTGTTGTTTCCTTCTCTCACAGATGGTGGGGACTCGCGCTACCAATCAGGATGATCAGCCACCTACTAGACCAACGAGAGGTCGAGGCCACGGTCGAGGCCGTGGTAGAGGTAGGGGGCCAGCCCGTGCAGCAGCCAGGGTAGTGCCAGTTGATCCCCCTACTATTCAGGTCAGATTACCACCACAGATACTCCAGTGGGGTAGGCTCAGGCACCGACAGTGCCTATTGTTATTCCAGGTCTTCAGGAGACCTTGGCCCAGATCTTGAAGGTGTGTACCACCCTTGCTCAGGCAGTTGCCGCTACTTCTCAGGCCGGGGGAGGCAGTCAGACTCCAGTTGCCCGGACACCTGAGCAGGGTACTCAGGGCCAGCAGACACCGGGGGCGGTTCCAGCCCAGCCGGTTTCCCCAGTTCAGAACTTCGTGGTTCCGGCTATGCCAGAGGATGAGCAGGTAGACTGGAGAGGTTTAGTAGACTACAACCTCCGACATTCAGTGGTGCTGAGGGCGAGGATGCCCAGGGTTTTCTGGATAAGTGTCAGAGGATGCTGCGTACTACTGGGATATTTGAGTCCAGTGGAGTCTCATTTGCTACATTTCAGTTTTCTGGTGCTGCTTTCACTTGGTGGGAGTCTTTTGAGAGGCGTAGGACTGTTGGTTCAGCACCCCTCACATGGCAGCAGTTCTCCACTATCTTTTTGGAGAAATATGTAACCTAGTCACACAGAAAGGAGCAGCGCGGGCTTTTTGAGCAGCTGCGTCAGGCAAAGCTATCAGTAACGCAGTGCGATTTTCGGAGTTGGATCGTTATGCTACCAAGTTAGTCCCTACTGATAGGGAGAGGGTTAGGAGGTTCGTGGATGGCCTCACTTATCAGCTCTGCCTATTTATGACCCGGGAGAGAGTATCAAATGCTACATTCGAGCAGGTTGTTGACATTGCTCGAGATATTGAGTCGGTTCTCTGCCAGGAGCGGGAGGAGAGGGAGGCCAAGAGGCCTCGTGGATCGGGCAGTTCTACTGGTGCTCCTTCCAGGGGGAAACTTCAGCATGATAGAGGCCGTTCATTCAGGCCTCCTCAGTCAGTACGCCCAACTTGTAGTGGTGCATATTCGAGGCATGGTCTTCGTGGTTCTCAGTCAGGCCGTACTTCATTCGGTGCCCTCTCAGCTCAGAGTGCAGCTCGAGCCCCACCAGTTCAGAGTCCTTCTATGCATGAGTCTTCCAGTGGCCATTCTGGTGCTAGGGGTTTCTATCAGTCCCCGCCTCCAGCTCCAGGGAGTTGTTTTGAGTGTGGAGAGTTTGGGCACATGTGGAGGCAGTGTCCCCGTCGTCCTAGTGGTTCTTCTCAGCAGAGGGGCTAGCCCTCGACTTCAGATCCAGTTGCTTCACTACCCGCTCAGGCAGCCAGGGGTGGTAGTCAGTCAGCTAGAGGCTGCTCTAGAAGGGGAGGTCGAGCAGGTGGAGGTCAGGTCCGTATGTATGGATTTCCAGCCAGGCCAGATGCTATGGCCTCCGATGCAGTGATCACATGTATTGTCTCAGTCTGTTGCCGAGATGCTTTGGCTTTATTTGACCCTGGTTCTACATATTCCTATGTTTCTGCAGACCTGCCGGGCATTCCACCTGACAGGGATATTGATTTTGGTGTTGACCTGGTGCCAGGCACCCAACCTATTTCTTTTCCACCTTATCGTATGGCACCAGCGGAGTTAAAGGAATTAAAGGAGCAGCTTCAGGAACTCCTAGATAAGGGGTTCATTCAGCCTAGTGTGTCACCATGGGGTGTACCGGTGTTGTTCGTAAAGAAGAAGGATGGTTCTATGCGTACATGTATTGACTATCGGCAACTGAACAGGGTTACGGTGAAGAACCGGTATCCCTTGCCTCGTATAGATGACTTGTTTGATCAGTTGTAGGGTTCCAGGGTATTTTCCAAGATTGACTTGCGTTCTGGTTATCATCAGTTGAATATTCGGGGGCCAGACATCTCGAAGACTACTTTCAGGACTAGATATGGTCATTATGAGTTACTAGTTATGTCATTTGGGCTGACCAATGCCCCAGAAACCTTTATGCACTTGATGCACAGTGTATTTCGGCCTTATCTGGATTCTTTTATCATCGTGTTCATTGACGATATCTTGGTGTATTCCCAATCTCGGGAGGATCATGAGCAGCATTTGAGAGTTGTGCTTCAGACCTTGAGAGAGAAGAGATTGTATACAAACTTTTCGAAGTGTGAGTTTTGGCTTGATTCAGTAGCATTCTTGGGGAACGTGGTGTCCAATGAGGGTATTCAGGTTGATCCGAAGAAGGTAGAGGCGCTGTAGAGTTGGATTAGACCATCATCAGCTACCGTGATTCACAGTTTCTTTGGGTTGGCAGGATACTATCGCCGTTTCGTCGAGGGATTCTCATCTATTGCGGCACCTATGACCAGATTGACCCAGAAGGGGGCTCAGTTCAGATGGACTGAGGAGTGTGAGGAGAGCTTTTAGAATATCAAGTCAGCTTTGACTACAGCTCCGGTATTGATTTTGCCTACGGGGTCAGGTTCTTATACAGTTTACTGTGATGCCTCGAGAGTTGGCCTCGGAGCGGTTTTGATACAGGACAATAGGGTGATTGCCTATGCGTCCAGACAGTTGAAGGTGCACGAGAAGAATTATCCAGTGCATGATCTTGAGCTAGCAGCTATTGTTCACGCCTTGAAGATTTGGCGTCATTATTTGTATGGAGTGCATTGTGAGATTTTCAATGATCACCGTAGTTTGCAGCATTTGCTTAAGTAGAAGGATTTGAATTTGCATCAGAGGAGGTGGTTGGAGCTTCTCAAGGATTATGACCTCACTATTTTATATCATCCGGGGAAGGCCAATGTAGTGGCCGATGCCCTAAGTCGCAGAGCGGAGAGCTTGGGGAGTCTAGCCTACCTTCCAGTAGCAGAGAGGCCATTAGCACTTAATGTTCAGGCTTTAGTGGGTCAGTTGGTGAGATTGGATCTATCAGCGCCTCCGCGGGTATTGGCTTGTGTAGCCTCCAGGTCTTCTCTTTATTATCATATTAGAGCACGCCAGTATGATGATCCACATTTGCTTGTTCTTCAGGACAGGTTCCGTCACGGCGATGCCAGGGATGTGGTCATTGGTTATGATGGGGTTATGAGGATGCATGGACGGATTTGCGTGCCCAATGTAAATGGACTTCGAGATTTGATTCTGGCTGAGGCCCATAGTTCGCGGTATTCCATCCATCCGGGTGCCGCAAAGATGTATCAGGATTTGAGGCAGCATTATTGGTGGAGGCGGATGAAGAAAGATATTGTTTAGTTTGTGGCTCGGTGTCTCAACTGTCAGTATGTCAAGTATGAGCACCAGATACCAGGTGGATTGCTTCAGAGATTTGATATTCCAGAGTGGAAGTGGGAGCGGATCACCATGGACTTCGTAGTTGGACTCCCACGAACTTCGAGGAGGTTTGATGCTATATGGGTTATTATGGATCGGCTGACCAAGTCAGCGCACTTCATTCTTGTTGGTACTACTTATTCTTCGGAGCGGTTAGCTGAGGTTTATATCAGGGAGATTGTCCGATTGCATGGGGTTCCAGTCTCTATCATTTCTGACAGAGGTACTCAGTTCACATCTCAATTTTGGAGAGCCGTACAGAGAGAGTTGGGTACTCAGGTTGAGTTGAGCACAGTGTTTCATCCTCAGACCGACGGGCAGTCGGAGCGTACTATTCAGATTTTGGAGGATATGTTGCGTGCTTGTGTCATTGATTTTGGGGGTTCATGGGACCAGTTTCTTCCACTCGTGGAGTTTGCATATAATAATAGTTATCAGTCGAGTATCCAGATGGCTCCGTATGAGGCTTTATATGGTAGGAGGTGCGAATCTCCGGTTGGTTGCTTTGAGCCGATTGAGGCTAGACTATTGGTTAAGGCGAAGTTGATTCAGGAGCGGCTTCACACGATGCAGTCTAGGCAGAAGAGCTATGCGGACCGGAAGGTCCGGGATGTGTCTTTCATGGTTGGGGATAAGGTGTTGCTGAAGGTGTCACCCATGAAGGGTGTTATGCGGTTCGGGAAGAGGGGAAAGCTGAGTCCCAGGTTCATTGGGCCATTTGAGGTGCTTCAGAGGATTGGGGAGGTGACTTATAGACTTGCCTTGCCTCCCAACTTATCGAGGATTCATCCGGTGTTTCATATTTTGATGCTCCGAAAGTATGTTGGTGACCCGTCTCATGTTTTAGACTTCAGCACGGTTCAACTCGAGGGTGATATGTCATATGAGGTAGAGCCAGTGGCTATTTTGGGTCGTCAGGTCAGAAAGCTGAGGTCTAAGGATATAACTTCAGTGAAGGTTCAGTGGAGAGGGAAGCCGGTGGAAGATGCCATCTGGGAGATCGAGCGGGAGATGTGGTACAAGTATCCTCACTTATTCGAGACTCCAGGTATGTTTCTAGACCCGTTCGAGGATGAACGTTTGTTTAAGAGGGGGAGGATGTAAAGACCCGGCCAGTCGTTCCGTGAGATTAGCCCTGTTTCCCCCGTTTCTGCTTTATCATATGTTTCTTAGCCTATTTTTGTTGTGTTGGGTCAGTTGGTTCGGGTTCGGGGTGGTCGTGGTGAGAATTGGGACACTTAGTCTCTTAAATTAGCTTAATAGTTAAAAAAGTCAACTGGGAGTTGACTTATTGGTAAACGACCTCGGAATGCGGATTTTATGGCTCGGATAGCTTCATTAGGTGATTAGGGACTTAGGAATGTGTTCGGAATGAAGTTTCGATGTCCGGTGTAGAATTAGGCTTGAATTGGCAAAAATTAGTTTTTGGCGATTTTCGGTCGCCAGTGGAAAATAGGCTATCGGGGTCGGAATGAAATTTCGGAGGTTGGAGCAGGTTCCTAATGTCATTTTGGATGTGTGTGCAAAATTTCAGGTCAATCGGATTTGTTTTGGTTGGTTTCGGCATCATTGGCGAAATTTAGAAGTTTCAAAGTTCATGGGCTTGAATTTGATGTAATTTTGGTGTTTTTGCGTTGTTTTTGGTATTTCGAAGGCTCGACTAAGTGTGAATGATGTTATGGGGTGTGTTGGTGGGATTGGTTGAGGTCCCGAGGGCCTCGGTTGTATTTCGGATGCTCAAACAGGCACTTTTTGGCCTTAAGAAGTCTGTTTTTTTCTGGTGTTTTAGCTGTAGTGATTCCTTTACTGCGATCGCGTAGAGTAAAAGAGTGGGTCAGGCATTTTGTTCTAGGCGATCGCGTGGTTAGGATTGCGATCACATAGGTTGGTCAGGTAAAGCAATGCGATCGCGTGGGTGTTTGTGCGATCGCGTAGAGGTTCTGAGGCGCGTGTATGGGATGGAGAGTTGTTCTATGTGATCGCATGTATTGGTAAGTGATCGCATTGAGTAGGCTGGTCTGTGCATCGCGATCGCGTGGCTAGAGTCGCGATTGCACTGAAGGGATTTTAAGTGCTGGGCAGAATGTTTTAAAGCCCATTGATGCGAGAATTTGTCCATTTTCCTTCATTGGCAAACGGGATGAGAGCTATTTGAGAGGGTTTGAAGAAGAAATCAAAGGGCCTCTCTTGGAGGTAAGGTTCCCAACTTCATAACTCGTTTCTATATCGTTTTCTAAGCAATTAAACCGGAAAAAAATTGTTGAAATTAAACCTAAATTTGGGGAAGAAAGGTGCATGGAATTTGGAATTCTCTTTTGAGGATTTGAGTGGGCAATTGTGGTCCGATTTCAGTGTTCTTGGTATGTATAGAATCGTGGGAGCAGGAGGATTCTAGTGATTTAAATTTTATCAAATTTTGAGATGTGGGCCCGGGTCTCGGGTTTGACCGAATTTTGAGAATTGTGCCTAAATTTATAGTTTTCGATTGGGTTGTGTTCCTTTAGAGTATATTGATGATGTTAATCTGGTTTTGGTTAGATTCGGAGGAATCAGGAGCCAATTTGAGGGGCAAGAGCATCGCGGATTAGTTTGTGGCCCGGTAGAGGTAACTAATGGTTATAAATCTTTTCGTGAGGGTATGAAACCCCGGACTTAATATTTCTCACTGTTTTTAGAATGGCGCACATATCGGATGACGAGTATGTAGCGCGCACTGATTTTTGGATTGGACTTGGTCCTCTCCACGACAACTATTGAGTTACGTATTTTACTCTAAATCATGTGTTAAACTGTGTTCTAAAGACTATTGCTATATTTGGGCTATAAGCCATGTTTGGGGCCTCGTGCCGACTTGTTTAGACCCTTTGGGGGCTTTGTACTGCTATTTCCTCACTATTGATTTATGATTTACACTCAGTCATATTGCGCTTAACTGTTTTCGAAACTCAGCCTGATTTACACTATATTGAGATTTCAAAATGATGTTTTGGGTCGAGTACCCCGTTTTACTGATACGCCCGAGGGGATTCTGAGAGGTTATGACTGAGTGAGGCCGAGGGCCTGATTGTGAGGATATGATACGCCACGAGGTGTCTTGATATTAGCGCTTGGGCTGAAGGAGCCCCTCCGGAGTCTGTACACACCCCTAGTGAGCGCAGGTACCTACTGAGTGCTGAGTGCTGAGTGCTGAGTGCCGAGTGATGAGTGATTGGGAAGCATGAGTGACAGTGAGGTTGCTCGAGGGGCTGATACTGAGTGGCTGTGAGGTGCTGAGTGATGTTCTGCCCGAGGGACAATTTATGATTCATGTTTCTGCCCGAGGGGATACTTATGATTTATTTTATTTTTACACTAAATCTTTCGGTTATTTTTATTTCTGAAATTGTTGGAAAAACACAGTTTTCATAGAATTTTTCTTAAGTTGGTTTTAAGGAATAATGATTTCATATATCTATGTATATATACTGTTGGGAAGAAAAGGCTGTGCTTATTGTGAATTGATGATATTGATTTTTATGTGTTTCTTGACGCTTAGACTTGATTTATTCTCATTACTACTGAGTTGGCGTACTCACATTACTCCCTGCACCCATGTGTGTAGATTCAGGTGCAGATACCGAACGTTAGCCATCTATTCAGTGCGGAGCCGGAGTTCGGGATATAGAGGTAGTTGTTCAGTGTCCGCAACATATCTGGTTTCCCTTCTTTTGTTGTACCTAGCTATTTGTTCGGAGGTTTTGTGTTATAATAGTAGACTTGTTGGTATATTTCTTAGATGATCATGGCATGTTGACTCCGGATTTTGGGGATGGTTTAGAATATTTACCTGTTTATTTTGCCTAATGAATTTAATAATTCTGGATACTTTATGAAATGTTGATATTGGTTGGGATTTTAGAAAGAAACTGTAGTTATGTGATTGTTGGCTAGCCTAGTTCCACGATAGGCGCCATCACGACTGGTTTAGGATTTGGGGTCGTGACAGTTTCTTAGACCTAAAACTCGTTTGTATGTTGATATTTGACGGATTAAGCTTGGAAAAGTGGGATTTAATGGCATAAATTGGGGGTTTAGGGCTTGGGAAATTGAGACTTAAATTTGAGGAATTGAGGGGTCAATTGTAGTCGGATTTCGATGCATTTTATATGTATAGACTCGGGAAAGGATGAGGATTCTTGTGATGCGATTTTTATAGAATTCCAAGACTGGGATCGGGGGTCGGGTTTGGCCAATTTCGGGATTATTTCCCAATGGTGATAATTTTCGAATGCGTTTCGTCTTCCTAGCATATTTTGATGTTATTAATATGATTTTGATAGGCTCGGAGCATTTGGGAGTCGATTCGAGGGGCAAGAGCATCACAAAGTAGTTTTCGGGCCGGTTTGAGGTAAGTAACGATTGTAACTCTAGACCTGAGGGTATGAAACCCCGGTATTTCACTTTGTTTTGGTAAATGAGGTAACACACATGCTACGTCACGAGCATGTGGGCGTGCACCGACAAGGATCGTGACTTGGTCCGT